>MU228428.1:1488260-1509796 GCA_018584345.1 Thuja plicata | reverse complement strand
AAAAGAAAAATCTGAAGCATTCAAGATGTTTAAATGGTATAAGGCTATGGTAGAAAAACAAAGTGGTAAGGATCTAAAATGTTTAAGATCAGATAGAGGAGGAGAATTTATATCAGACGAATTCACTGATTTATGTAATGAGCATGGTATAAAAAGATAGGTTTCTGCACCAAGAACACCACAACAAAATGGGATTGCTGAGAGAAGGAATAGATCAATAGTTGATTGTGTAATAACATTGATGATAGAGAAAGGCATCACCCAAATCTTCTGGAGAGAAGCTGTCAGCACTGCTGCTTATACACTTAACGGAGTACAATTGAAGAAGGACACAAAGAAGACACCTTATGAGCTATGGTATGGTAAAACAGCCAATGTAAGTTACTTCAAAATATTTGGCAGTCAATGTTATGTCTTAAAGGATGATAGAAATTTAAAGCTTGATGCCAAAAGTGATGAAGGTATTTTTCTGGGGTATTCTATCAAAAGCAAAGCTTTTAAATGTCTAATCAAGGCTTCTAAAAAAATAGTTGAAAGTGAAAATGTAAAGATTGATGAATTTATAGAAAAGAATGAGATGGAAAGCACAAAAGAACCAGAGGACTACAACAAGTTTGTATATTATGAAGAACCCATAACTCTACCTAAGCAACAATGCTTAAATCTAGAACAACAGAATGTTGCAACCAACAGTCAGAATACTGTTGCTGACGGTCAAGATAATGTGCAAGGTAATTAAGAACAAGCTAGTACACAAAGAGTTGTACCTATACTTGCAAGATATGTAAGAAGGAACCATCTAGAGGACTAGATCATAGGAGATAAGAAAGCTGGTACAAGAAAAAGAAGTAAGTCTTTAAACTCAAATTGTTTAATTTGTGAGTTTGAGCCAAAATCTATCAATGTTGCACTAGATAATGAAGAATGGATAAGTGCTATGAATGATAAGATTGAGCAGATTGAGAAGAACAAAACATGGTCACTTCTGCCAAGACCACATGACAAAAATGTCATCGGTATAAAATGGATATTTAGGAATAAGCTGAATGAGAATGGAGAAGTCACAAGGAACAAAGCAAGACTAGTATGCAAGGGGTATGCACAAGTGGAAGGTATAGACTATGGAGAGAACTTTGCACCCGTTTCTAGGCTAGAAGGAGTAAGAATAATACTTGATTATGCTACATACAAAGGATTCAAAGTATATCAAATGGATGTCAAGTCAACATTCCTAAATGGAATACTTGAAGAAGAGGTATACATCGAGCAACCAGAAGGGTTTGTAGATCCAGACAAAAGGTACATGGTATGTAGACTTCAAAAAGCCTTGTATGGATTAAAACAAGCTCCCAGAGCCTGGTATGAATGACTTCATTCCTATCTAATAAGTATTGGATTCATAAGGACTAGTGAAAATATTAATCTTTATTTGAAGAAAGATACTGATGCTAACACTTTGATTGCTGAAATTTTTGTTGATGACATCATATTTGGAGGCAATGATATACTATGTAAGTCAGTTGTTGATGAAATGAGAAAAGAGTTTGAGATGTCTATGTTTGGAGAGATCTAGTTCTTTCTTGGTCTATAGATCATTTAACAAAGTGAAGGTATTTTCATTACACAGTCCAAATACATCAAAGAGGTCCTGAAAATATTCAAGATGGAAGATTCCAAACCAGTTGGAACACCGATGGCTACTGGAAGTAAGTTGACAAAGGAGGACAAGACAATAGAGGTAAATCAGAATTTGTATAGATCAATGATAGGAAAACTCATGTATGCTGTACACACTAGACCAGATATTGCACATGCAGTAGGAATTGTTGCTAGATTTTCTACTAACCCCAGGTAATCACATATGACTACTATGAAAAGAATTCTAAGATATCTGAAGAATACTAAGGAATTTGGCTTATGGTATAGAAGAGAAAGAAAATTTGAACTTAAGGTGTTTACCGACGTTGATTGGGATGGAAATGTTGATGACCGAAAGAGCACAACTGGAGGAGCATTCTTTATGGGTGACAAACTTGTCACATGGATTAGCAAGAAGCAAGGATGCATCTCTCAATCTACTGCAAAAGCAAAATATGTTTCTGCTGCTACTGCAAATTGCTTAAATATTGCATGGATCAAACAATTGCTAGAAGGTATGCATATGAAGATCTTAGAACCAATGATTATCTATTGTGATAACACCAGTGCAATAAACATTTCCAAGAATCCAGTCATGCATTCCCAGACTAAACACATTGCAATCAAGTATCATTATTTAAGAGAACAAGTTCAAGAAAAAGAGGTGATACTTGAATATGTGCAATCTAAAGAACAATTGGCTGATATCTTCACCAAGGCACTGCCCAAGGATACATTTGAGTACCTAAGAAAGAGACTAGGGTCAAACCCTTGTCTACCATTCAGTAAATGAATGAAAGCTACATCGACCTATATATTATTAGAATATCATTCATGTTGATGCAAGCAAGCAAAAAGATTAACTTCAAAGCTACATCTATATATAGAAAGGTATATATTAGAACTAAGCACCAGAGCATATTGATGTATTGCTGATGGATAAGGGAAATTCAAGGAATATATTATGGATCAAGAGAAAAGATCACTTGACATTAATGTCAAATATCTATGAGATATTTATTTGGCATTGTTTTCAAAGGGAGAGAAAGTTTCCATATTATCACAGTCTTCAGAAAAAGAAGAAAGATTATCCATTATCAGACTACTCCAATAGGGAGAGATCATATCCATACGGAGAGTTGTTGACAGAAGACAAAGACATCAAAGAATAAGAACAATTAAAATAGAGATATTGACACAAGGGAAGGATGCAATGCATCAGAACAAGAAACACAGAAAGCTAAAAGAATAAAATCTAAGCTAACACAGAGCTTATAGACAGTTAGACATTTTTATCGATTATAAAAAAAAACTTTTAGGTAATTTGATTTATCTCAACAATTGTATTTCATATTGTATTAGAAATAGTATAGTGTGATAATATAGTATGTTGCCATCAATGCCAAAGGGAGAGATTGATGACATGTAACTGATTGAATGTTTGATAATGTTAAGTTGAAGATGATGCAAGACATTAAATAATTTAATGGTTTGTATTGTCATTGATGTCAACTTGATCTAATCTATACGGCTATGTACACAATGCCAAATACTTTAGAGAATCAATGGAACAAAGGTTATGCTTTTAGTAATGCATAAAAGTCAAGTATTTACTAAGTGAGACAACACCGACAGAGTGCACACCATCGGTAAAGGCAAAGGAAAAAGGTCATAGTGATACCTAAAGAGCAAAAGATAGTGTTGCCTGACGAAGCAAAATCATAGGATGGCCGACGAGCTGAAAATAGAGTTACCCGACGAGAAAAATCCAATGATGCCCGACAGACGGAGATCCCAAAGCTAACTGGAGTCACACCGACAGAATTGGAAATTATCACCAATGACTAACTACAGAGTTGACCGACATAAAATAGAGTTTAGAAAATGACAAAATATCTAGCTGGCAGAGCTTAAGGATAGACTTAACTGGTTGTTTTATTTTTTTTATTCGACCAAAGTTATGTAATTGATTTAAAGAAGATTTGTACAGTTGGAAAGAAGATAACTACGAGATAAATTAGGAGTTATGCTTTAAATCAGATTGGGTGGATTTTTTTTCACGCCAAGAATCAAGAATCAAGAATTAAGGAATATCATGTCTATATAAGAGACAAGCATAATTCATTTTTTTAAGCAATCAAACACATGGGGAGTGAATAAAAAGAGGATGCTAAAGAGAAAATAATGTAGGATAACTTCATACAGTCCTGATCAATCAAGCTGAAGGAGAGATAAAGAATTTTGTAGACACCGACGAATAGTGAAGGACAACATCACAAAGCAGAAAGTGTGGAGAAAAAATAATTGAATAGATACATTGATTAGAGAGGAATTGTACTTAAATAGATCTAAAAATCTGCAATTCAAGTTGCATTAGAAACATGTTATTGTGTTTCAGTTTAACCATTGAAGCATTAAGTCTCTTAATAGAGCAGGACTTAACAATCTTCTACATTTGAGGTATATCCTAACACATTGCCAAAAAGATTGTCATGAAGATAACATTGAGTGCCTGATACCGACACACAGTCTAAGAAGGAGGCTGATGTAGTTAGGTAGCACCAAATATGCCAGATAACTATTTTTCCCATAGAGGTTGATCAATATTGGTAGCATATACATGCAAGATATCAAGTGACATTCTATTATAAAAAATCCTCTAACAAGGTCACACTTAACAGTGTGTTTGTAACCTTTAATAGGGTTGGATCCTAATAGGGCTCACTTCAGAAGAGTGAAAATTTGGGGTACCGGTCACAGTGTTTTTTCCCTTAACAGGGTTTCCATGTTAAAAATCCATGGGTTATGTGTGTATGGTTTATTACTTTATTGTTTTACATTACACATATGCATTTCTGGACTGATTGGTATACTCTGCATATTTACTAAGTATCGGTAAATAGTTTTACTGCTTATCGGTTATCAAGGAGAATAAGGCCAAAAAAGGAAAACTGACAGACAGTTAATTAGTATAAGTATTTCAAGGCATGCATCTTTTAGGGACTTAATAATCTGATATTTATTTGATTGGTGGTTAGTGATTAAAGGATAAATTTTTAAGGCTACTGATTCATCCCCCCTCTCAGTTATTACTAATAGGGGATATCCTCTCCTAGAACCTTCTAGCTCCCTCCAAGACCTTTACTCATTCTTTCTTAGGGTCTCTATCTCTATCCTAAATAGAGGATTCTTTCCTAATCCCCCAACTCCCTAGGAACTTCCCACCAACTACAAACTCCTCTCTATTCTCTCCTCCATAGCATTCTTATATCCATGGATTCACTAGCCTTCTACCACTCCAATGGTGTCAAATTATTAAGGATTAGTTTTCCAACTCCCCTTAGGTCTTATCCAACCTCTATGTATTGAATTTTGTGAATCCTTCACCCATTTTCCAATCCGGTTCCAAAATCAAGTCTTTTAGGCCTTGTAGCCTTTTTAGGCCTATTAGCCCTCCTAATCACTAAAAATGTGATTTTCCTCCTAAAAAACCTTAACAAACCTAGAAAAAAGTACATATTATTTTTGTTTTTTTCTTCCCCTTTAATATTTTATAGGTCTCTGGTCTCAAATCTATCCGTACAATGGACTTTTACCAAACCCCTAAAAATAAGGGTTTCTAGGGCATGAAGACTGGTCTAGTTTCTTGATCTTCATCCACTAATCTAATGAGCTCCTTAAAACTCCTCCTTCCATCAAAAGGTCTGAACCTCATGCTCCTATACTCCTCTATCCCTGATTGGCACATACCAATAAACTTGCAACCTCCATTGTTGCTGCACTGCTTAGTCACCCTAGCCAGAATAGCTAGTACTCACCTAGGGCCTATTTGTTTTCAAGCTTCCCCTGCACACACACACACTTCAAAATCCATATGTAAAAATTATATACAAGTATCTAATGGATTCCAAGTGGTCATGGAGTTTGAACCACATGAACACCAAAGAAACTCATTCTTTACAGAACTGGACCAAAACTAGCCATAATTTAAACAAAACCTAACCATAAAGTAAAATATACTAAAATAATGCCACAAAGATCTTGGGAATTACATTTTAGACACTATTAATTCATTCATTCAATCCATTCAATCCAGTAAAGTGGTGGATGATGGTTCTGTAACTTAATTACACTGTCAATTGCTTCTTCTCAAACACCAGTCTCTACAATGTCCAATCTAACTGTCAGATTAGGGTTGAAATCAACTTATATACTCTTATCCCATCTATCTACACCCTCTATTTTGGATTTGGGCACCATAAGAGCCGATTCCTAAAAACTAGGAAATGTTGTCATGACAACTTTTAAAAGTTGTCATGAGAACTTTGACAACTTTTGTCAAAATGACAATTTTTCCACTTTGAGGGTCCTAATTGGTTCCAAACCTTACCAATTGACCCCATATGACTTAAAAAACATTAAAAAATTAAAAATCTTCCTACTTTGGGACTTTGGTCAACCCTTTGACTTTTGATTTGACTTCTAGGTTCTAGACCCCTAGAATCAACTAGACCCAACAACATACAAACCCTAACCTTTCCTAACTCTATTCACACATCAAAACACACTAGTGAATTTATAGATTAGTCCTTATTCATGGATGGTTGGCAAAACCAACCTACAAGCCAAAATGTCTCAAGATCTTACTGAAGACCTTAGGGTGCTCTTGCACCATCCTCCCCTTGCAATAAGAAAGTTAAGGTACCTGTGGTGTCAGGAACTCCTCACTGATTCCATGCTTCTTGAAGTCACTCTCAGCTATCCAAGTGGCTTCTGACTCTGGTTGTTGTCTCCACTTCACTAGATGCTCCATGTAGACTTTGTGTCTTGTCTTCTTCTTCACCCTTGAATCCAATATCTTCTCCACTTGTGGCTTGACTTGTTCAAGAGTCTTGAACTCTCCCATGTCCTTATGCACCTCTATACTGTACTACAACTCATCCATATCTGGCCCTTTATACTTGTTCAAATATTTCACATTGAGGATTGGAGAAATTGACATCTCCTTGGGAAACTCCACCTTATAAGCATTAGGCCCATACTTAGCCAATATCTTGCAAGGTCCAATTATTTTCATCTGTAGCTTACTAGGTATCCCCTTTTGTAATCTTTCCTTATTCAGGAACACCATTACTAACTCTTCCACTTCAAACTGTAAATCTCTCCTTCCCTCATCTCTTTTTGCCTTCAACTTTTGATTGGCCTCCATTAAGGTCTTTTTCAATTGTTCATGAAATTCCTTCATTGATTGTGCAAAATCATCAACATGCCCACTAACTCCCTCATATCCTTTGAGGTCTCTAAGCTCCATCACACCCCTTGGATGTGCCCCATACACAATCTCAAATGGAATTTTGCCTGTAGTCCTATTTTTGCTATCATTATAGGCAAATTCTGCCTGTGGAATAACTTGCTCCCATCCTTGTCCATATTCCTTTGTCAAACATCTAAGCAAGTTCCCAAGAACTCTATTGATTACTTACATTTTCCCATCCATTTGAGGATGATAGGAAGATCCGTGAGACAAGTTTTTACCTAATCTCTTCCATATGGTCTTCCGAAAATGACCCATGAACTTCACATCCCTGTCTGCAACAATGCTCATTGGTAGGCCATGAATCCTCACTTTTTCTTTGAAGAAAAAGTAGGAAATATGGCTGGAATCATGTGTTGTTTTACATGGTATGAAGTGGCTCATCTTACTAAACCTTTCTACCACTACAAACACACTGTCTAAACTAGTTGGTGTCCAAGGTAACCCTACATGGTATGAAGTGGCTCATCTTACTAAACCTGTCTACCACTACAAACACACTGTCTAAACTAGTTGGTGTCCTAGGTAACCCCACTATGAAGTCCATACTTATGAACTCCCAAGGTCTACTTGGGATGGGTAATGGCTGGTAAAGTCATGCATTTGATGAAGTGCCTTTAGCCTTTTGACATATGCCACACTGCTCCACATATCTTCTCACTTCCTTCTGCATCTTTTGCCACCAATAGAACCTTTCCACTAGGTCCAATGTCTTATTTAGTCCAAAATGTCCACTTAGGCTCCCATTATGTTTCTCCTAAATGAGGTTCTCTCTCATTGAGCCTTTTGGAACACAAAGGTGCTTGCATTTTAATGGAAACCCATTATGAAATGTATACTCTGCAAACTCACAACGAAAGTGATTCTCCAAATTTTGACACACCTTGTATATCTCTGAGAAATCTGTATCTCCCTCATATAGGTCCTTAAAACCTTCAACTCCTGTACTTTGCAAATGAATCTCTTGGATGGTAAGTAGTCTCCTACTAAGGGCATCTACAAATTTTTTTTGCACCCCCTTCTTATGTTTTATTGTAAAAGTGTAAGACTGTAGGAATTCCATCCACTTGATGTATTTTAAGCTAAGCTTGTCTTGAGTGTTTATGTAACTCACTACTTGGTTTTCTGTGAAGACAATAAACTCTTTAGGAAATAGATAATGCCTCCACTTCTTTAAGCCTTTCACAAGAGAATATAGCTCCAAGTCATAGGAAGAGTACCTAGACTTAGCCTCATTTAGTCTTTCACTATAAAAGGCTACAGGCCTGCCTTCTTGGCTTAGGACAACTCCTACTACAATTCTTCTTGCATCACACTCAACAATGAATGGTTTGTCAAAACTAGGTAACAACAATATAGGCTAAGTAGCCACTTCCTTCTTCAACCTCTCAAACCCCTCATTATCTTCCTTGGTCCACACAAACTTTGTTTTCAATCCTCCTTTTATAGTCTCTAGGACTGGAGCAAAAATATCACTGAAACTCCTAATGAACTTCCTAATGAATTGGGATAACCCATGGAAGCTCCTAACTTCTGTCCCTATCTTAGGAGTAGGCCAGTGCAAGATAGCCTCTACTTTCTCTTTATTCATTTTCAAGTCACCCTTGGAGACTACAAAGCCAAGGTAGACTAACTCTTCCTTCATGAACTCACTCTTCTCAAGGTTTATGGTGAGTTTCTCCTCCTGCAAATTCTTTAACACTAACTCCAAGTGTTTTTTATGATCCTCTTTGGTTTTACTGAATATGAGGATGTCATCTAAATAGACAACTACAAAAACTCCTAAATAGTCCTTCAAGACTTCATTCATCACCCTCATATAGGTGCTTAGTGCATTGGTAATCCCAAAGGGAATAACTAACCATTCATACAACCCCTCTGTAGTCTTAAATGCAGAATTCCACTCATAATCCTTTTTCGTCCTAATTTATTAGTACCCACACTTTAAATCAATTTTAGAGAAGTACTTAGCACCCCCAAGCAATCCATCAAGTCTTGTATTCTAGGAATTGGAAATCTATACCTGATAGTTATCCTATTTATTACCCTAGAATCAATACACATCCTCCACTTACCTCCCTTCTTAGGAGCCAACACCACTAGGACAACACAGGGGCTGATGCTTTTCCTAATCAATCCTTGATCCAAAAATTCTTGCACCTGCTTGGCTATCTCCTTTTTTTGCTATGGTGTCATCTTGTATGCAACTTTGTTTGGCAAGGATTCTCCTGGTATGAAGTCAATCTGATGACTTATCTCCCTCTTTGGTGGTAGTGAAGGTGGTGTACCCTCACAAATTATGTCTTTGAACTGATCCAATAGTTCTCTCACCTCTGTTGGCATAGGTTCTTGCTTATGAGTCTCCCCCTCCTTTGGCTTTATCAAGATTGCATAGCTAACTTCTTCATCTTTAATATCCCTTAGGAATTATTTTCCATTCATCAACATGACATTGGGTTTTTCCTTCTCCACTATGTCCTCTTCTATCAAATCCTGGATTTTCAAAGTTACCCCATTTTTCTTGAAAGTGTACTTGTTATCCTTTCCATTATGGACAGCTTCTTTGTCATACTGCCATGGTCTACCAAGCAACAGATGGAAAGCCTCCATTATAAACACATCACATAGTATCCTATGTTGATACTTTCCAATGGCAAATTCTACCCACACTTGTTCATTCACCAAGATGTTTAGACCCTTATTCAACCATGTAAATTTATAGGGACACACATGTGGGATTTTGGTGAGTTTCAACTTCTCTACTACCTCCTCAGATACGACATTATCTATTGACCCTGAATCAATGATCACCTTTCACACTTTCCCCAATATCTTGCACTTCACTCTGAAAAGAGCCCTCCTCTGCTTGTGCTCATCTTTGGTGGGTGTCTTGATTAGGATCCTTCTCAACATGAGGTGTTCTCCTTTCTCTAAATCTAGACTCACGTATGATTGTTTAGAGCAATCTTCCTCTTGGACATAAGATATTTTTTCTCCCCTTGTGAGGATGTTGGTTTATCTGGACACCTATATGCAGGATGCCCCATCTATCCACAATTGTAACATTTCATG
The DNA here is from genome assembly GCA_018584345.1 of Thuja plicata. Taxonomy (NCBI): domain Eukaryota; kingdom Viridiplantae; phylum Streptophyta; class Pinopsida; order Cupressales; family Cupressaceae; genus Thuja; species Thuja plicata. The sequence continues at coordinate 1,499,772 of MU228428.1, read as the reverse complement.
GAAGAAAAGTGAGAGCTTCTCCCAAAACCTCTTGATCTTCCTCTACCATTGTTATAAGAGTTTCTTCCTCTGTTATTGTATCCACCCCTATTTCTTGTTTCTTGTCCTTGCTCTAAATATCTAGAGTCACTTTGTCCTCTATTGTCACTGCCTCTTCCACTTGAACCTCCTCTATGGCCACCCCTATTGTCTCTACCCCTTCCTCTATTTCTAGTACTAGAATCTTGTTTCTTTTTGAGTTTCTCTTCCACTTTAAAATCCATTTGGAAACAACTATGAATGGAAGTCAGGGTAAAGAGACTAAGTTCTTCTTGAATGACCCACCTTAATCCATTAAGGTATCTTGCAACTTTGATGCTCTCTATCTCCTAGATTCTTGATCTAAGACAAAGTTTTTGAAATTCCTCGGTATAGGCTGGCACATCTAGGTCTTTTTTCCTAAGGTTCTGCCTCTTCTTATGTAGTTGAATATCATAGTCTTCTAGAAGGAAATTATCCTTCACCTTTGTAACCATTGTCTTCCAATTTGATATGGGCTTCTTTCCCTCTTTCTCTCTTTCTTCCTGCAAGAAATTCCACCATGTAAGTGCTTTCCCTCTTAGCCTTGATTTGGCTATCTTCACCTTTTGTGCTTCTATATTCCCATCACACTTGAAGTGATTCTCCATCCCTTCAAGCCATTCCATAACCATTTCAATTTCCATCTTACCAAAAAATACTGGTTTTCCTTCTAGATCCTTCCCACTTAATGCCTTGAGTGCTTTGAGGAATGGTTGCTTAGGTAGAAGAGGATCAGGCTCTGGTTCTACTTCCTCTTCTACTGGTTTCTTTCCTTTATCTATTCATTCATACATTTCTTCTCTCAACTTGCTGGCTGTCTCTGCAACCTCTGCCATCTTAATCTTCATTTCCTCCATTACTTCTTCAAGAAGCCTATTCGTTATTTGTTTCTCTAAAAAATCCTTGGCCAACTCTGCATTGGTCACCATGATGTTCTCACCTATGGATTCACTCCACTCTATCATGCAGTTATCCACTCCCAAGCCTTTCAATGGCTCTAATACCAATTTGATGGGGAGCTCCTCTCCTAGAGCCTTCTAGCTCCCTCCAAGACCTTTACTTGGTCTTTCTTAGGGTCTCTTTCTCTACCCTAACTAGAGGATTCTTTCCTAATCCCCCAACTCCCTAGGAACTTCCCACCAACTAAAAACTCCTCTCTATTCTCTCCTCCATAGTATTATTACATCCATGGCTTCACTAGCCTTCTGCCACTCCAATGGTGTCAAATTCTTAAGGATTGGTTTCCCAACTCCCCTTAGGTCTTATCCAACCTCTATGGATTCAATTTTGTAAATCCTTCACCCATTTTCCAATCGGGTTCCAAAATCAAGTCTTTTAGGCCTTGTAGCCTTTTTAGGCCTATTAGCCCTCCTAATCACTAAAAATGTGATTTTCCTCCTAAAACCCCTTAAAAACCCTAGAAGAAAAAGACATTGTTTGTGGGTTGTTATTCCCCTTTAATATTTTCTAGGTCTTGGGTCTCAACTCTGTCTGTACAATGGAATTTTACCAAATCCCTAAAAATAAGGGTTTCTAGGGCATGAAGACTGGTCTGGTTTCTTGATCTTCATCCACCAATCTAATGAAATCCTTAGAACTCCTCCTTCCATAAAAAGGTCTGCACCTCATGACCTTATACTCCTCTATCCCTGATTGGCACATACCAATCAACTTGCAACCTCTATTGTTATTGCACTGCTCAGTCACCCTAGCCAGAATAGCTAGTACTTGACTAGGGCCTATTTTTTTTCAGGCTTCCCCTACACACACATAGTCCACAAGCCATATGTAAAAATTATATACAAGGATTTAATGGATTCCAAGTGGTCATGGAGTTTGAACCACGGGAACACCAAAGAAACCCATTCTTTACATAACTGGACCAAAACTGGCCAGTGAGCTTGCAAAATACAATAATTTAAACAAAACCTAACTAGAAAGTACAATATACTAAACTAATGCCACAAATATCTTAGGAATTACATTTTAGATACTATTCATTCATTCATTCAATCCATTCAATCCAATAAAGTGGTGGATGATGGTTCTATAACTTAATTACACTGTCAATTGCTTCTTCTCAAACACCAGTCCATACAATGTCCAAACTATCTATCAGATTAGGGTTGAAATAAACTTATATACTCCTATCCCACTTGTCTAGACCCTCTGGTTGGGATTTGGCCACCATAAGAGCCGATTCCTAAAAACTAGCAAATGTTGTCATGACAACTTTGACAACTTTTGTCAAAATGATAATTTTTCCACTTTGAGGGTCCTAATTGGTTCCCAACCTTACCAATTAACCCCATATGACTTAAAACCATTAAAAACTTAAAAATATTCCCACTTTGGGACTTTGGTCAACCCTTTGACTTTTGAGTTGACTTCTAGGTTCTAGACCCCTAGAATCAACTAGACCCAACAACATACAAACCCTAACCTTTCCTAACTCTAATCACACCTCAAAACACACTAGGGACTTTATAGATTAGTCCTTATTCATGGATGGTTGGAAAAACCAACCTACAAGCCAAAATGTCTGAAGATCTTACTAAATACCTTAAGTTGCTCCTACACCAAAAACCAACTCCCTCTCCTTCTTCTAAGACTTCTAAGAACTCCTTCTCACTAACCATAATGACATTGGGGCCTGATGACTTCATCTCTCCATCTTCTAGTAGTGACTTTATTTTAAAAGTCACATTGTCCTTTTTGAAAGAATAAGAATTATTTTCTCCATCATGCATGTCCTTTTGGTCAAATTTGCATGGCCTACCAAGGAGTAGGTGACATGAATCCATAGGTAGGACGTCACACACCACCTTTTCCTTGTATGTCCCAAGGGAGAAATCCACCCAAGATTTCTCATTGACAAGGACATGTTGTCCTTTATTCAACCAAGTAACTTTATATGGACTGGTGTGGGGTATTCTTTTCATCTTCAACTTGCTGACTGCTTCCTTTGACACTATGTTGTCTGTAGACCCTGAGTCTATGATGACTCTGCAAAATTTACCCATCATCTTGCATTTCACTCTAAATAGTGATCTCCTTTGGCTAGGATCCTCTTTCACTGGCTCCTTAATCAAATTTCTCCTCATCATTAAGTTCTCACATTCCTCTGACTCTAAGAGAACCTTAGGGTGTTTACCTCTACCACTAGTCTCCTCTTGAACATAGTTTACCATTTTTTCACTTCCTTGTGAAGTAGTTCCTTTCTCTAGACATCAATATGTAGGGTGTCCCATCTGGTTGTGGTGGTAACATTTCATGTTTTCAAAATAGTTACCTCTACCTTGGCTATTGCTTATTCCTCTCCAACTATTATTAGAGTTCCTTCCTCTATTGGAGTTGCCTCTATTTGATCTTCCTTCTTGCTGCTCAGTAAGCTTGGTCTCTCCTTGACTCTTTGGTTCAGAATTTCTTCCACCATATCCACCTCTTTGTCCTCTATTATCTCTTTCTTTTCCCCTACCTCTGGTGGTGCTTGAATCTTGTTTCTTTCTTAGCTTCTCTTCTACCTTGATTGCAATTTTGTGGTACTTCTGAATAGTATTAGGAGTCAAGAGACCCATTTCATATTTTATGGTCTACTTGAGACCATTAAGGTACCTACCTAACTTCACTTTCTCATCTTCTACAACTCTAGACCTCATGCAAATCCTTTGAAACTCTTAAGTGTAATATTTCACATCCAAGTCTTTCTGCCTTAGACTTTGTCTTCTTTTATGCAATTGGATTTCATAATCCTTAGGGACATAAGCATCTCTGACCTTGGAAACCATAGCCTTCCATGTAGAAATGTGATTCTTTCCTCCCTTCTCTCTCATCTTTGATAAAATTCCACCAAGTGAGTGCAGACCTTCTTAGTCTGGCTTTAGCAACTTTTAGCTTTTGAGCCTCAGTTATGCCATTACACTCAAAGTGATTTTCTTGTCCTTCTATCCAATCTGGGACTACCTCTAGTTCCATCTTTCTACTAAAGATAGGAACTCCTTCTAGTGCTTTACCACTCATAGCCTTTAATTATTTCAAGAATGGTTCTTCATTAAGGACAAGGTCAGCTTCAGGTACTTCATCATCTATGAAAATCTCCTTGCCTTTCCCTTCAACCTTATCCTTCACTTCTTCTGTCTTCACATCCACTTCATCTACCTTTTTCTCTAATTAAGACAATCTATCTCTGAGAAATCTATTCTCTTCTTCTTTCTCATCTACCTTCTTTTCCAAATCTGCATTGGTAACCATTGTAGACTCTCCTAATGACTCTACTGGTTGGAACATTCACAAGCCTGATATAAAAAGCTCTGATACCAATCTGATGGAAGTGCTCCAAGGTGTGCTCGCACAAACATTACTTAGGACCCTAGTTGTCCTAGTATTATTAGGATCCCAATATCACTTCTAGCACCCCAATAGTCTTAAGTCTACAATCCTAAGACTATCCTAACTCAGTTCCAAGAGTTAGTCTCATTGTGCTTAACCTTGGAGGACAACTATTAGTAATTGTGTTTCAACTCTTCACTCTAACTTGGAGGGCTCCGAGTGAAAATCCTTCATATCAAATTCAAAAATGTTGAAAGGGTTGTTTCAAAAATAAAAAACCCCCTTTGACATCCTTCCAAATCCATTAGAATGGGTATTCAAAATCCAATCAGTCAAGTTCAAGATTGATTCTCCATTTGGTCCTATTTGGCTTAATTTCCCAATTAGCCCTATCTAGAGGGTTTTTCTGGATTCTTTCCTAAAACTCCCAAATAACCCCCCCAAAAAACTTAGGATATAGATACCCTTTTCCAAGACCTAAAATATTTTTTAGGTCTTAGAATCTTAGGTCATCCGTACCATAGTATCTTATAATATAGGGAAAATAGGGCTAATTTTTTTCAAAATATGCAGTCCACTGATTTCTACTTAGAAATATATCTAGATGGACTAGAAAAGACCTATGATCTTTGTTAGGGATCTATAGGACCTTAAGGCTTATAAAACCACACTTGGTTTGAACCTCTTCAACACTCCCTTGCACTTGCATTCAAATTTATCCCTATCAAGCACGTAACTGGGCTCTCTGGTCTTGCTTAGGGCATGATCTTAAAAATAAAAAATTGACACTTATGACCTCCTACTTGCATATTTACAATGTATAGAGGCTCCCCTACCAAATTTATCCATACCCTAAATATTTCCATGGTTGGATTCTATGGGGGGAGCCATGAAACCAAAATCCACTCCGTCTCCTACAACAACTGTAATAGTTTCAAAATAATTTACAAAACCTATCTACTCTACTCAAATTTTTTTTTCCAATAAATTAAAAAATATTAGAACTAACTATACAACATTTATCCAACACCAAAACAAGTTGTTCAATCCATTCAAACACTTCTTCACTCAAAACAAGTCGACTGTTGCAGAAAACTAGAACACAGAGCTTCTATTCACTTCAAAATTCTTACTACATCACAATACCTCGAGAAATGAGATCTTCCTAGACTTAACATGCCATGCCCATGATTATAGTCCTTTATGGAAACTACCCATAATTTCTCATCATAGGGAATCCATTTTTGCCATTTGTTGTCATGCAACATTAAAAGTTTTTAAGCAGCTTTATAACAACTTTTGCAGCTTCTTGTATAGTTATGATTGTGGGTCTCAGTTTAACCTAGAATGATGTAGAGTGAATCTAGGAACCATTTTAGGCACTAATCTATCCTCTCCCAAGCCTTAAATTCTTTTAGACACTTTGAACCCATTTTCCCACCTTAGGCCTAAACAAGCACTAACAACTAGAAAGCAATAAAAACTAGATTGGATTGAGCACTAACTACTAATCCATCTAGTTACATACATTGTAAGACATTATAAGATCAAAATTAAAAGCTACTGACTTGGCTAGGGTTAGTACAAGCAAAAAATTTAGCAATATTGGGAGGTTTCCTATGTGCTCTTGGACCACACCAAGATGCTCCTACATCAGACACCCAGGGTTATTTGAAAAGTGAGCCTCTTACTTTTCTAACACAAAGTAAAACCCTATTGGTTTAACTCCACATGTGAAATACATGAATAATCCTCAACTAGTCTATTCTTCCACGTAAAATGATATTCCTCATACTATTTTCGTCTAGTGCTCCGACTAATTCTGGTATCTAAGATCCGTTCAATCTCCTCCTCCTCCTTCTTCTTCTTCTTCTTAGGATACTATAATTCACTCTCTAATCCACCACCCTCACTGCTATCTGATTCATGATATTCATACAAGTCTTATATGTTGAATATAATTTATATGTCGATTAACTTTGGTAACTCAACTTCATAAGTATTCCTTGAATTAGACTTTCCCAGAATCCTACAATGTCCAAACTTCTTCATCTTCAAATTACTATAGGTACCACTAGAAATCTATCTTTTCTCTGAAAAAAGCATCACTTCATCAAAAAATTCAAATTGCTTATGTTTCCTCTTCCTATCATCTCTCTCCTTATACTTATCATTCATGCCTTCCAAATGCTTAACTCTATCATCCAAGTCCTTCAAATGATCGGTAAACTATTCTACTTCAGCACTCCTCTTTTCTTAAGCATTGATATCCCTCAATTATGTTACTCCTTTAGGATGTAAACCATAAAAAATATCAAAAGGTGTTCTCCTAGTACTCCTATTCACTAAATTTATAAGAAAAATCTACTTTTGCCAAAACCAAATCCCAATTACATACCTTCTCACCAGCCAAACATCTCAATAGATTACCCAAACTCCTATTAAAAAAATTTAGTCTGTACATTATTCTGTGTGTTAAATATAGAACTACACTTCAATTCTGTGTTAATATTCCTCCAAAACATCCTCCAAAAATATCCAATAAACTTAGTATCCCTATCTAAAACAATGCTCATAGGCAACCCATGCAATCCAACAATTTTCCAAAAAAAAAATCAGCTATATGTACTACATCTGATGTCCTCTTACAAGGAATTACATGAGCCATCTTTGCAAACCTATAAACCACTATAAACACTAAATCATTACCTCTTTGAGTATTTGGAAAACCAAGCACAAAATACATTCTAATCTCTTTCTAAGGTTTCTTTGGTACAAGTAATTATGTATACAATTCAGTATTTTAATTATTCCCTTTAGCAACTTGAGAAATCCTAAACTTATGAATGAAATTCCTAACATCCTTATGTATCTACAGCCAATAGTACTACTCTTTGATAACTTCAACTATCTTATCAATCCAAAAGTGTCTAGATAATCCTCCATAATGTTTCTCCTTAATCAAAATTTCCCTCATAGATCCTCTTGGTATACACAATTGAACTCCAACAAAGAATTCCTATTGGTAACCAAAGGCTCCTTACAAGCTTTCCAAGACTCAACAAAATATAGCTCATCCTTTTACAAAGTATTCAATTCATGAAATCAAAGCACTATCACCTTCATCTCTGTCATAAGATTCCTTCCTCTACTTAATGCATCAACAAGTTTATTAGACTCACCACTCCTATGCCTCAACATAAATGAGTAAGTCTATAATAATTCAACCCATCTCATGTCTCTGATTCAACTTACTCTGACTATGCAAATACTATAAATCCTGATGATCAGTATACACCACAAACTCCTTAGGCAATAAGTAATGTCTCTTCTTCAAAGCTTGAACAATAACATAAAATTATTGATCATAACTATAATACTTTCTTCGTGCACCATTCAATTTTTCACTAAAGTAAAAAATTGGTCTACCTTCTTGAATCAGTACTACTGTGAATGCACTTCCACTAGCATCACAGTCTACTTGAAAGACCTTACTAAAATATGGTATGCTAACACAGGTTGTTCAATTACCTTTTTATTCAACAAAGAAAAGTTTATTTGTGCTCTATGTGTCCATTTGAATTCCTTCTTATCTCCCCTCATTGTCTCAGTCATAGCATTGCAAACATAACTCAAATTCCTAATGAAATTCCTATAAAAACTTGCCAATCCATGAAATGATCTTACCTCACTAAAAATTTAAGGTTCAGGCCATTCAAAAATTGCTCTAACCTTCTCAAGATCCATCTTTAATCCTTCAACATAAATTACAAATCCAAGGTATACAAGCTCATTGTTCATAAATGTACACTTCTTCAAATTTATCAACAACTTCTCCTTTCTTAACCTCTGCAATACTTTACTCACATGAAACAAGTGTTCCTCTTTTGTCTTACTAAAAATCATAATGTCATCCAAATAAACTATGATAAATTTACCCATAAATTCCTTTAATATTGCATTCATCAACCTCATGAAAGTACTTGGTGCGTTAGACAAACCAAAAGGCATTACTAACCACTCATACAAACCTTCCTTAGTCTTAAAAGAAATATTCCATTCATCACCTTCTCTTAATCTAATCTAATGATAACCACTCTTTAATTTAATCTTTGTAAAATAGTTAGCTCCACTCAAGCAATCCATTATGTCATCCATCCTAGGTAAAATAACTTCTACTTGATAGTGATCTTGTTTATTGCTCTAGAATATGTACACATCCTCCATTGTCCATCCTTCTTAGGTGCCAATACTGCAGGCACTACACAAGGACTCAAATATTCCCTGATTAATCCTTTCTACAAAAACTCATGCACTTATCTATTCAACTCCTCATTATCTATTGGTTTCAACCGGTGAAATTCTTTATTAGGTAAACTAGCTCCAGTAATTAGATCAATGCAATGTCTAATACTTCTAACCAGTGGTAAACCATTAGATACATTATCTGAAATCACATCTGCATACTCATCCAACATGTTCTTAATCTCCTTAGTGTATTCAACGCTCATATCTACATTTGTAGACTCCCTTATTACAATATCAAAACAAACATTCTCATGTATCATACCTTCCAAGAATATACTTCCATCAACCATGAATATTCTAGAATTGGTAAAAATTCCCCTTTAAAAGGTTCCTCCAAAGGCATCAATCTCTATTTCATACCATTAGCCACAAAAGTATATGTGTTTCTTCTCCCATCATATATAGCGTGTCTATCCTACTACCAAGGTCTACCTAACAAAACATGAAATACATCCATAGGAATTATATCACATAAGAATTCATCATGATATTTTGCTATGTTCAACTTAACCCAACATTATTCACTTACCAACACATTTTGATCATCTTTTATCAATGCAATCGCATACATTATGGAATGTTTCAATCTCTACAACTGTAACTTGTCTACCATTTACTCAGATACCAAATTCTTAGAACTACCACCATTAACAACAACTATACATACCATACCACCAACAAGACATTTGGTTTGAAATTGGTTCTTTCTTTACCCAGAGTTCTCCATCTTTTCATCATGGTACAAGGTTCTCCTCATAATCAATGTCACTCCCTTTTCAGCCTAATTATTGTTGATCAATTCAGAATATCCCTCTTCTTCCACTAGAGCTATTCTTTTGATACTTTCTATTATTCTTTCAGATCCACCTTGTTTTTCACTCAAAGGCCCCGTGACCTCCACCACACTTGAAACAAATTCCCTCAAACACCCTTTTATCATCTCTTGGGTAGCCCTTATTCATATAATGATGTGGAGTTGGAGTCTCGTTGCTACTACAGAGTCACCTTGGCGTTGCTTTGAGATATTTCTCCTAGATATCTTAGGGTATTCAAAACCCTAAATTGAGGTAAGTCACTATCATATTTACCTCCCCTTCAAGGCTCGGTCCCCATCGACATGTTATTCATCTTCCTCACTGAACCTACACAAGTAGATTCATTCTACTCACTCAATCAATGTTTTCAGAACATTTCTTTCATTCTCTTCCCTAGCTAGACTATTACCGAGCTCGCTTGGGGTAAGATATCCAGACTCGTAACTATTGCTTCTCCTACCAAAAAAAAAGGAAACTATATACAAGGGCTACTCTTGAGTTCTATCCCAACACATGGTTTTCACCATGGACTCAGGAATCTTGAGGGGCCATTACTGTTTACAACCCAGAACAGGTGAAGAACTAACAACTTGCAAAATAGAAATAAAGTAAGCTAATCTACTAGCATACAAAATGAACAAAAAAGCTTGATATTCACTAAACACACAGTCTGCAACTTCTCATTAGTGGAAATAAAACAAAACAATACAATAATCTACAACTCTGTAAATTTCTATAACTTCCTTTCCTTTTGAACCTCTACTCTCTCCTCTTTTAAATAAAGGCTTGGGATGTCATTATTAACTATCCTATCATTAGAACAACCCTAACTACCCACTCAATCACAAGCATCTCTTCAAGAACTGTTACAACTGCCCATACTGTCCATTAAAGACAAGATCCACTTTTCATGCGCCGTTATGATAGAATTTACCGAGCAACAATAATGCAAAATTGAGCGCTAGTGTTAACCGAGCTCTAGTGTTAACCGAGCACCAGTGTTAACCGAGCGTCAATGTTAACCGAGCATCAGTGTTAACCGAGCATCAGTGTTAACCGAGTGTTAGTGTTAATTGAGCATCAGTATTAATCAAGTGCCAGTGTTAACCGAGTGTCAGTGTTAACCAAGCATCAGTGTTAACCTAGCATCAGTGTTAACCGAGCATCAGTGTTAATCGAGCATCAGTGTTAACCAAACATCAGTGTTAACTGAGCAGATTTATAAAAGGTTCTTGATGCCTTGGTTGGATTTCTAGAGGCTTGACATTTACCTCACACACACACTGTTAGTAATAACTGAGAGGGGGGGTGACTCAGTGGCCTCAAAAATTTATCCAATTTAAACTTTAATCCACCATTTAATACTTCTCAAATTATTAAGTCCCAACAAGATGCATGCCTTTGAAATACTTGAAAGAAATAAGTGTCTGTCGGTTTAACTTGTCTGTCCTTATTCTCTTTGATAACCGATAAGCAGTAAACTATATTTACCGATACTCAGTAAATATGCAGAGTATACCAGTCAATCCATAAATGCATATGTAGAATGTAAAACAATAAAGTAATGAACCATACACATACAACACAAGGATTTTAATGTGGAAACCCTGTTAAGGGAAAAAGCCACTGGGACCGGTACCCCAAATTTTCACTCTTCTAAAGTGAGCCTTGTTAAGAGCCAACCTTGTTAAAGGTTACAAACACACTGTTAAGTGCGACCTTGTTAGAGGATTTTCAATACATAGGTTGTCACTTAGTATCTGGCATCTACGCGACCATCCTTGAATCAGTCTCATGAATGTCAATAGGCATTATGCAAATCTTACTACCATCCTTGAATCGGCCTCCTTCTTAGACTGTCAATAAGCTTTAAGTAAGACCGGTGCTACTATCATGAGTCAACCTTCTGGTAATCTGTTAGGATATACCTCAATTACAAAAGACTGTTAAGTCCTACTCTGTTAAGAGACTTAATGCTTCAATGGTTAAACTGAAACAAA
>MU228428.1:1445709-1487923 GCA_018584345.1 Thuja plicata | reverse complement strand
GGCTTTAACTCCTGATTTATCTCATAGTTATCTTCTTGCCAACTATGTAAATCATCTTTAAATCACTTACTTAACTATGGTCAAATAAAACAAATCAAACAACCAGTTAAGTCTATCTTTTAGCTCTTCCAACTAGATATTTTGTCATTTTCTAATCTCTCTATTCTCTCGGTCAATTCTGCAGTTCGTCACCGGTGACAACTACCAGTTTCATCGGTGTTGCTTCAGTTAGCTTCAATATCTCTGTCCATCAAGCATCATTGGATCTTGTTCATCAGGCAACACTATTTTTAGCTCATTGGGCATCCTTTGATTTTGCTTCGTTGGGCAATACTGTCTTCTGCTCATTGGGTATCACTGTGACTTTTATCTCTGTCTTTACCGATGGTGTGCACTCTGCCGGTGTATTTTGTCACTTAGTGAATACTTGAATTTTATGCATTACTGATAGCATAACCTCTATTCCATTGATTCTCTGAAGTCTTTGGCATTATGTGTATGACCATACAGATGATATCAAGTTGACATCAATGACAATACAAACCATTAACTAATTTAATGTCTTGCATCATCTTCAACTTAATATAGTGAACCATTTAATCAGTTACATGTCATCACACACAACTGAAAGAAACCAACTAAGTAACTAGAGTGTTTGTTCGTTAGCTTGACCCAATTTTTCCACTCGGTCATTACAAGAGTAAATTAACAAAACACTTTACAAACCAACAAAACTAATCTAAGAGTTCTTAAGGGTCTTTCACCATAGTTCTTTAGATGCTCCTGCATCATACTCCCCAATAGAGAGAATTCAAATTCCAGGTGATTGGATCAGGTTAGGGTCAATGCCCAACTTCTTGAACTCGGTCTCCTACACCCATGTGGCTTCAAAATCAGCTTTTCCTTGCCACTTGACTAGATGCTCCATGTATGTCTTTGTTCTAGTCTTCTTGGAAAATATTGAATTCAAAATATTCTCTACTCTTGGCTTTGGGGCTACTGGAAGTTTTAGTTCCTTGAGATCCTCTATTGTTGCTGTTAAATCAGGATCTTCTTCTAGAATTGGTCCCTTGTAGGACACCAGATCTGTCACATTAAAGATTGGAGATAAACCTACATTAGTAGGAAGGTCAACTTTGTAAGCATTAGACCCATACTTTGCCAAAATTGCACAAGGGTCTATCTTTCTCATCTAAAGCTTACTTAGGACATCTTTTTGCAGCCGTGCTTTTTTTAGGTGCACCATGACCAAATCTCCAACTTGAAATTGAACATCTCTTTTCCTTTCATCTGCCTTTTTCTTGGTGTGAGTTGTACTCTCCACTAATGTCCTCTTCACCATATCATGGAATTCTTTCATAGACTGAGAAAAATCTTCAGCATAACCACTCTTCTCTACATTGTTTCCAAGATCCCTGAGTTCACATATACCCTTGGGATGAATCCCATATACTATTGCAAAAGGTATTTTTCTGGTGGATCTATTGACTGTATCACTATAGGAAAACTATCCCTATGCAAGTAACTAATCCCATGATTGTCCATATTCTTTGTGAGGCATCTCAAAATATTTACGAAAATTTGATTCACCACTTCAGTTTGACCATCAGTTTTTGAGTGATATGTCGAGCTGAAGGAAAGATTTGTGTCGAGCTTTTGCTATAAGGTTTTCTAGAAATGACTCATAAACTTAGTCTCAGTTTGATACAATACTCAAAGGTAATCCATGTATCCTTACTTCTTCTCTGAAGAAAATATGTGCTATATAGCATGCATCATGTGTGGTCTTGCATGGCACAAAGTGAGCCATCTTGCTGAATCTATCGACAATCACAAAAATACTGTCCATTCCTATCTTGGTCTTAGGAAGTCCAACCACAAAATCCATGCTGACACACTCCCAAGGTCATTTTGGGATTGGAAGTGGTTGATACAATCCTGCATTTGATGAAGTACCCTTGGCCTTTTGACAAACTATGCAACTCTCTACATAATTCTGAACATGTTTGATCATTCTTGGCCAATAGTAGTACTGCTGCACCAATTCTAAGGTTTTATGCACTCGAAAATGTCCACTCATTGAACCATTATGCTTCTCTTGTAATAATTTCTCCCTCATTGAACCTTTTTGTACACAGATTTGTCCTCTTTTAAATTGAAGACCTTCTTGTAGGGTGAAATCAGAATACTCACTATGAAAGTGATTATGAAAATCTTGAGATACCTTGTATGCTGCTGAAAAATCTTCATCTACTGAATATAGATTCTTGAAGTTGTCTATACCAATGCTTCTTAACTTAATTTCTTGCACCATGAGAAACCTTCTACTCAATGCATCTGCTACCTTGTTTTGTACCCCCTTCTTGTGCTTGATGGTGAAGGTGTAGGCTTGAATGTACTCTACCCATTTCATATGCTTATGTCTTAGTTTGTCTTGAGAATTCAGAAAACTTAAATCCTGATTGTCGGTAAAGACTAAAAATTCTTTGGGAAGGAGATAATGTCTCCATTTCCTTAGTGCTTTTACTAATGCATACATCTCTAAATCATATGAGGAATACTTCCTCTTTGCATCATTCAGTTTTTCGCTATGAAAATCTACTGGTTTTCCCTCTTGACTCAAAATTACACCTATGGCAACATTACTTGCATCACATTCCACAGTAAACAAATTATCAAATCTGGGAAGTGTAAGAATAGGTTGAATTTCTATCCTTTTCTTCAAATCCTCAAATCCTTTATCAGCCTTCTCATTCCATTGGAACTTTTCTTTCATACCTCCTTTTATGGTATCTAAAATAGGTGCATTGATTGCACTAAACTGCCTGATGAACTTCTTGTAGAACTATGCTAACCCATGGAAGCTTCTCACTTCTGTGGTAGACTTAGGTGTAGGCCAATTCAAAATTGCTTCCACCTTTCTAATATCCATCTTCAAGTTACCTTCTGAGATAATAAAACCCAAGTACACAAGTTCTTGCTTCATGAGATCACTCTTCTCCAAGTTGATTGCCAACTTCTCTTCATGCAGTCTTTGCATCACCATTTTGAGATGTCTGAGATGATCCTCCTTGGTTTTTTTGAACACTAAAATGTCATCTAAGTACACTACAACCCATTTTCCAATGAAGTCTTTCAACACCTCATTCATTAATCTCATAAATGTGCCTGGGGCATTTGATAACCCAAAAGGCATAACAAGCCACTCATAGAGTCCCTTGATAGTCTTAAAAGAAGTCTTCCACTCATATCCACCTTTGATTCTTATCTGATGATACCCACTCTTAAGATCTATCTTGGAGTAATACTTAGCTCCCCCTAGACAATCCATCAAATCATCTATCATAGGGATTGGAAATCTATACCAAATGGTGATCCTAATTATGGCATTGGAATCTATGCATAACTTCCAAGTACCATTCTTCTTTGGGGATAGGACTATGGGAACATCACATAGACTTATGCTCCTTCTAATCAGTCCTTGATCAAGAAAATATTGAATTTGGTTGGCTATGTTTGCATTCTGTTGTGGAGTCATTTTATAGGCATCTTTATTGGGAAGCAAGGCTCCTGGGATGAAGTCAATCTGATGACTAATGGATCTCATAGGTGGTACACTAGCTGGTTGACCATTACTAATGATGTCTTGGTATTGAATCAATAACTCTTTCACTTCTAAGGGTAACTCTTCCTTCTTATCCCATTTTTCATTCTTTGGCTTTAGAACCAAAGCAAAGCCTACTCCATCTTCTTCCTCCAATATTTGTAAGAAATATTTCTCACTTACTAAAATATGTTAGGACCCTCTTTCTTTACTTCACCTTCTTCCAAGATTTACTGAATCTTGAAGGTTACTCCATCTTTCTTAAAGGAATAGGAGTTCTTAGCTCCATCATGTACTGTAGCTCTATCAAATTGCCAACGTCTATCCAATAATAGATGACAAGCATCCATGGGTAGTATATCACACAAAAATTGGTCCTTATATCTCCCTATGGAAAATTCTACCCAAGCTTGTTCATTAACTAATACATGCAAATCTTTATTCAGCCAAGTAACCCTATAAGGATTAGTATGAGGAATTCTTTTCAACTTTAACTTTTCAATAGCTTCTAAAGAAATACTGTTATCAGTAGAAGCTGAATATATGATGACTTTATAGACATTACTGAGTGCCTTGCATTTGATTCAAAATAAAGATCTTCTTTGGCTTGTCTCTTCTTTGCTGGGTTCTTTGAGGAGTGCTCTACGAATCATTATATTCTCTCCTTCTTAGTATCTAGTGAAACTTCTACTATCTTGCTGCTAGAAGACTCTTCTTGCACATAGTGGAATCTCTTTTCTCCTCCTTGTGATGTAGAACTCTTCTTAGGACACTGATATGTAGGATGTACAAATTGCTGACAATTTTAACACTTCATTGAAGAGAAGTAAGATCATCTTCCTTGGTTATTAGTTCTTCCTCTTGAACTACTATTTGAACCTCTTCCTCAGTTATAACAAACTTTTGTGTTACTAGATTCTCCTTGATTCTTAGTGAGTTTGGACTCACTCTAATTTATTTCTCCATATCCTCCTCTATGACCTCTGCTATCTCTTCCTATTCCTCTACTATTTGAATCTTTCTTCTTCTTGAATTTTTCCTCCACCTTGAGGGCTAGCTGGTAACATTGGTGTATAGTCTTGGGGTTTAAGAGACTAATTTCCTCTTGGATACTCCACTTGAGACCATTAAGTTACCTAGCCACTTTTAGGCTTTCTTCTTCCATCACATGCGACCTTAAGCATAGCTTGTTAAACTCTTCTATGTAGGAATTGACTTCTAAATATTTTTGTCTTAGATTCTGTCTCTTTTTGTGCAAATGCACTTCATAATCATCAGGAAGGTAAGTTTCCTTCATCTTGGCCACCATACCTTTCCAACTAGCTATGGGGTTCTTTCCTTCTTTTGTCCTCTCATCTTGGACAAAATTCCACCAAGTGAGAGAAGTTCCTCTCAATCTTGTTTTGACTATTCTTACTTTCAGAGCTTTGGTCACATTATCATAGTCAAAGTGATTTTCAAGACCTTCTATCCATTCCATGATTAAGTCTGGTTCCATCTTGCCACTAAATAGAGGCACACCTTCTAAGGACTTACCACTCATTGCCTTTAATGCTTTCAAGAATGGCTCTTCATGAAGCACAAGATCTGGCTCTGGTATAATGTCTTCCTCGGCCACTGCTTTACCCTTTCCATTAGCTTCTCTCATCTATTCACTGACTGTTGCAGTCCTAAGCTGCACTTCTTCCAACTTGGTTTCCATTTCGGCCAATTGTTCCTTCAGGAGTCTATTCTTCTCTTTTTTCTCTTCCACATCTTTTGCAAGTTCCGTGTTGGTTACCATCTTGGATGAGTCGATAGACATTCCTACAGATAACATCCAAACAACACATGCCCAAATATTTTAGGGCTCTGATACCAATATGATGTGGAGCTGGAGTCTCATTTCTACTACAGAGTTAGCTTGGCTCTACTCTGAGATCTTTCTCCTAGATTTCTTAGGGTATTCACAACCCTAAACTAAGGTAAGTCACTATCAACTTTACCTCCCCTTCAAGACTCAGTCCCCATCAACATGTTATTCATCTTCCTCAGTGAACCTACATAGGTAGATTCATTCTACACACTCAATAAATGTTTTTCAGAACATTGCTTTCATTCTCTTCCCTAGCTGGACTATTACCGAGCTCACCTAGAGTAAGATATCCAGACTTGTAACTATTGCTTCTCCTACCAAAAAAAAAAAGGAAACTATGTACAAGGGCTCCTCTTGAGTTCCATCCCAACACATGATTTTCACCATGGACTCAGGAACCTCGAGGGGCCATTACTGTTTACAACCCAGAATGGGTGAAGAACTAACAACTTGCAAATCAGAAATAAAGTAAGCTAATCTACTAGCATGCAAAATGAACAAAAAAGATTGATATTCACTAAACACACAGTCTGCAACTTCTCATTACTAGAAATAAAACAAAACAATACAATAATGTGCAACTATGTAACTTTCTGTAACTTCCTTTCCTTTTCAACCTCTACTCTCTCCTCTTTTAAATGAAGGCTTAGTATGTCATTATTAACCATCCTATCATTGGAATAACCCTAACTACCCACTCAATCAAAATCATCTCTTTAGGAACCATTACAACTATCCATACTGTCCATTAAAGACAAGATCTACTTTTCATGGGCTGTTACGAAAGAATTTACTCAACAAAAATAATGCAAAACTGAGCACCAGTGTGAACCAAGATCCAGTGTTAACCAAGCGCAAGTGTTAACTGAGCTCTAGTGTTAACCAAGCTCCAGTGTTAACCGAGCATCAGTTTTAACCAAGCATCAGTGTTAACCGAGTGCCAGTGTTACATGAGCGCTAGTTTTAATCAAGCATCAGTGTTAACCGAGCATGAGTGTTAACCGTGCATCAATGTTAACCGAACATCAGTGTTAACCGAAAATATTTATGAAAGGTTCCTGATGCCTTGGTTGGATTTCTAGAGGCTTACAAACTACCTCACACACACACAACTAAAAGAAACCAACTAAGCAACTAGAGTGTTTGTTCATCATCTTGACCCATTTTTCCACTCGGTCATTACAAGAGTGAATGAACAAAACACTTTACAAACCAACAAAACTAATCTAAGAGTTATTAAGGTTCTTTCACCCTAGTTATTTAGGTTCTCTTGCACCATATAACCACCTCTGTAACAATTCCTTTTAGGATTCTTCTCCTCTATCTTCCCTTTTTAGAGTCTCCAACCAAATTACCACCTCTACGTCTTTGGGATCTTCCACCTCTACCTCTTTGTCTTTGTTTTTGTCTTCTATTATGCTTGTCTTCATCCTTTAGGGCATACTGGTAAGCATCTTCCATATTACCAATCTTGATCATAGTAAGATCTGTAACCACCCTAATTTGGTCTGCTTTAACCAAAGAGCCTATTTTCCCTAAGTGTGATCATACCCCTAATTATGTCAAGACAATTCTTCAATTAATTGGCATAATTAATTTAAATCAAATTTAATCTCCTAAGTGATCCTATCACTAGTTTACATTAATTGCTTTAGCCAATTAAATCAAATCAAATCAATTAAATAAAAAAGAAAGAAATACATGGCTAAAGTAATTTATTAAAAGGAATTAAATAAAATCCTAATTATAACTCCTCACTTGCAAAAGGGAAAGTAAATTCCCTAGCCAATGAGAGTTAAATCACTTGGATCACCTCACATGGATCACCAAAGATTCAATCTCCACCTCTCTTCACAATTTAATCCTAACCTCTCAATCCTCAAATTATTCTATAAATGGAATGAATTTTGAGCTCAATGGGCTCCTCATGTTAGAATTAATTTTGCAAACTTATTTTGTCCTAATTTCTTATGCATTTTAGCTCAAACATTTAGAATTGTTATAATATTTCAATTGGAGCTCTAAAATGAACTTTGATTGAGCATTTAGCTTGCATTTTAGTTAAATCTTCCATTCTAAGCATGATGTTGTCACTGATTTATGCATAATCTGAGAGCAATTATAGCATATTTCATACTCTTCTTAGATAGGGAGCAATATATCAATTTTTGTGATTGATATGTGTTCTAACTCCTATATTTCATGTTATTTTACTAATGCAATGACATACTGAAGGGTTGTGTTGCAGCTAGTAGATCCAAAAAATACACACACATGATCCTCTTGTATTGACATCCTCAAACCATTCAGGTGTCTTTCAACTCTTTCTACTTCATCCTCTTTAAAGCAAAATCTGACATCCAACTTGTATAACTCCTTGGCATATTGCTTCACATTCATATCCAAGTTTGTCTCAAATTTTGCAAACTTATGATCAAGATAGCCTTATAATCAAAGGGTAAGAAATTTTCTTTCATCTTGTTCACCATCCTATCCAAATATTTGATCTTTTCTTTACCTCTACTCCTTTTATCACTATGTAAAGAGAAGCATGACCTCTTAGCTTAGTACAAGAATACTTTACCTTCTTTTCTTCATCAGTACCTTAAAAATAAAAATACTTGTCCATAGCTGAGATCCAATCCAAAAACTCATCTGCATCCAATCGGCCATCATAATCTGGTGGATTAAAATGTGGTCTTATATTAACCCTAGTAAGAGCCCTAATAAACCATTATTATCCTTGATCCACTTATGGTTGGTCTCAGGATTCTCTTTCAACTTGTTCTTTAATTTATTCTTGAACATCACTTACTTCTTCAATATGTCAACCTCTCCTCTGGGCCATTTCAACTACTTCCAATATGGCAGAAATCTGTCTCAACATTTCAACAAAATTAGGGTCTTCACCTCTTCCACCGCTAGCACCTCTCCTAGCAATCTCGGATTATTCCTCTACAACCACGAGTCAGATCCCTAATATGGTACCCCATGAAAAACCATATTAAGAAACACACACTTAGGAGACAAGATCTATTCACCACAATAAAAAAACTTCTCTTTGATACCACCTGTTGCAGTCATGGTAGGAGGGTCTAAGAAAATGAACAATCTAACCTTGGAGAAATAGTTACACAACAAAAACTCAAATAATTCATGAAGTAAATACATAGATCTAGAGTATGGAACACATATGCAACCTTTTCATTAATGGGCAAAAAAATTACAAAGGTCTGCAATAATAGTCAACATTCCTAGCTCAAATGCCAGGGACTTATTACAAAGAAAATATAATTATCCTTCCAGACCTATGATTGTAAACAACCTTATTCAAAACCCTAGCTTACTACCTTCAATGTTTAACTTCCATCCCAAAAAAGGGAACAAGATCCAACCTAAATACCCAACCACAACCTAATAGGTCAGCCTCAAGATTATATTTCCCAAGAGATACAAAAAATGTTAACAACTAACTCTAATCGACCTTCGATCAAAGATATTTAACCAACAAATAAATCAAAAGGAGAGATCATACAAAAAAGTTGGTCACACATGTAGCTACATAGGAAAATGAGCCATCATCACTGCTGATCAAGGAAATCTAACCAAAGATCCAAACAATGACCAATACAAGAACATGAAGAGAACATTCCAAACACATCCAAAGAATCCAACATAACTTTATGCACAATACTCCAAATGAGTTACAATCATAGGAAAATCTTCCTAATAATCTCTAGAATATGAATCTATGAACACAACCACCAAGGATCTATATAAATCAACCTCAAAAAGAAACATAACAACCATTGACTAGGAATAGAAGACTCAAATGTTTTTGGTTGATGCAAGATTGCAATGAACCCAAGA
The DNA here is from genome assembly GCA_018584345.1 of Thuja plicata. Taxonomy (NCBI): domain Eukaryota; kingdom Viridiplantae; phylum Streptophyta; class Pinopsida; order Cupressales; family Cupressaceae; genus Thuja; species Thuja plicata. The sequence continues at coordinate 1,478,594 of MU228428.1, read as the reverse complement.
TTATCTTACATCAACTCATCTCTAGCTTGTGCCTTGACTTTCCAACTGCTAACTTATGTTGCAAGCTCACAACTTCCATTGTAACATCTTGATGTAAGCATGTGGTGACATCTTGTGAACTCGCCAGTATTTCATGCTATCTCCTTTAACCGCTATGGGTTGGAAACTAACCACCAATATCCAACTCTCTAACTTAAGATGTTCAGATTCTTAACTCTCAAGAGATGGCAATCATTAACCACAACCGCTTGTCACCGAATCTCCAAATTAAAATGTTAAGACTCTTAACTCCCGTGAGATAGGAACCAAGGAAAATCAAACCGCTGGTAGCCAACTCTCCTAAATTTTATTTTATATCTGCTAACTATCGAGAGTTAGAGACAACCTTCCATCCTTAAACCTTTTGCAACTATGAAAATCCTCGCTAACTCTACAACTTTCAAACAAACTTTCATTACAACTTGAGAGATAGTGATAAATTAAAGCCTTAACCACTAACATGTCACTCTCGAACTCGTGCGTTAACAACACTAAACGCTTAAAAACTCATGAGTTAGAGATAACCAAAAATTATGACATGAAAATGCACTCGCGAACTCACGAGTTAAAAAAAACAATACCTATTGAACCTGAGACTTGGCTATAAACAACAATATTGTAGATAAACCATTTGGCCCATACTTAATGCCTATGTATACAAATGAGATCATTTAAAATTGATACATCCATATGATTAAAAAAAAAATGACATCAAGGAAAGGAAATAAACAAGTCCTCCAATTAGCAGACAAAATTTTTACCTCCTAAGGCTTATAAACATAGTGTGGGAAAAATTTAAAACTAAAACCAAACCCTATCATAGACTTGATATGTAATAAGAAAAATCATGGAAGATATCCAGCAATTCACAGTACCAAAAAGATTGAAATATTGTTGTACTAATTTAGGAGGGAAAAGAATTAAATCTTATCCAAATTTTATGGTTCCAACATGTCCACTAGAGACAACCCAAACCTTGTGTCCAGAATAATCAAAAGTGCACATTCACTCCTCTAGGTGAATAATTAGATTTAATTTTCCATAGAATGGAGAAGGCCAATCTAATTTTATTCTTTTAGACACAACCATTTGATCCTGATGCTCCTAAACCAACATGGTATAAGGAGAATGAATATTGTGATTATCACCATGTTAAGGGACACACCACCATTAAGTGCATGAAGCTAAAGTATTATATATAGGATCTCATGGATTGTAGGGACATCATAGTTGAACATTCCTCAAAAGATTCATCTAATGCTAATATGAAAATTTACCAAAATATGTTTCCTACTCAAAACACTGGGAAAGCCCCAATTAACACCACTCAGATACCTCATAAATAAGGAGATAGAAAACAAGGTGACCACGATGATGGAAAATACTATATGATTGCCTACATCAATTATGAAATTTTTTTTGGATGCATTAATCATGTTGAACCCTATGTTAATATGATCTATGTCAAAGGAGTGCATACTCAGTGTGCAGTCACCACACAATAAGGAAGGATATCTGTTGTCGGTACCACTACCACTCTTTCATCCACTACACAATTTAACCTTTTGGGACATCTTGGGAATACACTGACCCAAATATCTATTTTAGACCTCCTTCGCACATCACCCATCCACCCGGAGATCCTCACCAAAGCCTTGGAAGATACATGTGTACCTAATGAAATTGATCCTACATAGTTCCAAACCCTCATGGGATATTTTTCTTTATCCTACAACTTATCATTCAAACCATCAGATATGCTATCACTGTCACTAGATCATAACCTTCCCCTTCTTATTGTCCTCATTGTGAATTATCCACCTTCAAGCGAGTTCTTATAGATAATGGTTAAGACCTAAATTTGTGTACTTTGAAATTCATAACACAAGTGATGTACACTAAAGATGATATTACCATGAAAATCATAACAATCAAGGCATATGATAACTTAGAGTGTACCTTAGAAGGTACTATTTCACTACATATTTAGGTGGGTCTGGTAGCCAAGAATATGATATGCCATGTTGGTTATCTTGACCTACCCTTCAACATCCTCCTCAAAATCGCATGGATCCATGTCATGCAGGCTGTTTTCTCCACCTTCCATCAATGCGTAACATTTCCCCACAAAGATACGAAGGTTACCATCCATGCTAACCCTTAGCCATTTTCATACTATCATGCGTTGGAGGCTTCCTTTCCACATTCCACTCATTTCCCTAGGATTGACATTGGTATGTCTATTTCTGCTTCCTCCCACTCTCATGCTGATCTCAAGACCATCCTCACATCCACCCTATCTACCACCAAGATCAACAACAAGGGATGCGGGGAATATAATTTTTTGGATGCTTTTGTAGAGGGGGAATTACCCCTTAATCATCATACCCAAGGATGCCCATCCCATCATGACAAGATGAAGAAATAAGAACCCCAAAAAGGAAAAATTAGGAACTTAATGTTCTTATTTGTTTGAAACTTAAATGAGTCATAAATAGAGGCATATATAAATAGATGGCTATATTAGGAGGCTCCACCTCCCAAAAACAAAATCCTTGATTACTTTAGAGATAAATACCCAAAATATGGTAGGTTAGCCACTAAACAATGGAACTATCAAGGTGGAAGATTAGGCTGCAAAAAAAGTGGTATGAGGGCTCCCATTGAGCCTCCCCAGAAACCTAGAAATAAAGGACTTGGATTTGATCAAGCCTCTTTTTGGGGCACTAACGCGACCGACCATACCTTTCTTAATGTTTACGGAAAAATCATAGAAGTCAAAATCATCACAGAAGAGGAATTCAAGAGAGCGTACAACACTATCCTTACTGATGAAGCCTTCTTAGGTGACTCAATCCTCCAAAAATTTTCTGTCAACTTCATTGACCTCCCACTCATCCATCCTAAAATATAAAAGTCGGACAAACCAAGTTTCACCCATATTGATGTATTTTAGAGTGAGGATGCGCTCCTATAATACATGGGAGAAAAAAAAATGATAAGGTAACTTGGGCCATGATTCCACACATGTCTACAAGATGAATCCCTAGACATACTTGAGGGAAGAGGAATTCCTTAGTCACAAAAATAAGAAAGGAAAAATAGGATCTACAAGTGAAAATCCCTCTGGAGCACTTATTGATACCAAAAAAGTAAAAATAAAGGACGTATCCTTTGGTGAAAACCTCCCCGAGGCCTTAGAGGACAAGGAGGACTCTCCTCTTCCTCTCATCAATGATTATAAATCAGAGAAGTCATCTATCTTGATAGAAGAAACCAAGCATGTCAATTTGGGAATAGAAGAATGCTCGTGCATCACATATATAGCAAAATCACTATCAGAGGAAAACCAACTAAAATTTGAGGCACATGTACAAAATTCTTCCATTAACTTTGCCTAGTCTTATACCCACATGCTTGTTCTAGACCCAAAACTTGTAGTTCACCATCTTGCAGTGGATATAAAGGATAAGCCCATTAAACAAAAGCTTAGAAAGATGCATCCCAAGGTAGGCTTATTGGTCAAATCCAAATTTAAAAAAATATTGGAGGCTACATTCATCTATTCCATTGATTATTCTGATTGGATTTCTAACATAGTACAGATGCACAAACCTCAAAGAACTTAACAAAGAATGTCTAAAAGATGATTTCCCATTGCCAAATATTTACATGTTAGTAGACATTACATAGGGAAATGAGATGTTGTCTCTCATGGATAGTTTCTCTGCTCATAATGACACATTACAAAAGATGATCATCATAAGACAACATTCATCACCCCATGGGGTACCTTTTTCTATACTGTTATACCTTTCGTTCTCAAGAGTGCATGCGCCACATACCAGAGATCTATGAACATCATATTCCATGATATGATCCATAAGATCCTTGAAGATTATGTAGATGATATATTAGGAAAATAAATACGAAGGATCAATCACCTCAGGATCCTAGAGTGCATAATCAACCAACTGTAGAAGTACCAACTGAGGTTAAATCCAAAGAAGTTTGTTTGGAGTAATATTAGGAAAGTTGTTGGGATTCATTGTATCACGATATGGCATAGAAGTAGACCCAAATAAAGTAAAATAAATGTAGGAAATTCCTCCCTGAGGAACTCAAACAATTGTGCAACCTACAAGGAAAAATCCAATCTGTTTGAAAGTTCATTTCATAGCTTGCGGATAAGTGTCAGCTATTCACACACTTTCTAAAAAAAGAGGCTAACTTCAAATGGGACCCTCATTTCCAAAGAGGTTTAAAAAATATCAAGGAATATCTAGCCAACCCTCCAATCCTCATGCCACCCATTCTGGGAAAATCATTGCTATTGTACATCTCTACTATCGTAACTGCACTGGGGGCACTCCTTTCCCAACAAGGTGATAATGGAAAGGAATGAGCCATCTACTACATTAGTCACACACTTGTGGCTTATGATCTTAATTACTCTCCTATGGAAAAAGCATGCCTTGTCATGGTATTTCCCATCCAAAAACTTTGGCACTATATGCTTCGTCACACCGTGAAGCTCATATCAAATGTGGACCCACTTAAGTATCTACTCTCTCGCCCTACTCTCACCAATGCATGGATAAATGGGTAATCCTCTTGAGTGAGTTTGATATTCAGTATTTAGACCAAAAATAAATAAAAGGATAGGTCATTGCTGACCAGTTAGCTGAAGCAACATTGGTGGATGCGTATCCTCTAGTCATAGAATATCTAGATGAACATTTATGTATGGTAGAAGAAAAAATAGTATAGAATTTATGCTTTGATGACTCCTACACATCTTGAGGATCATGGGTAGGGGTTCTATTTGTTACTCCTTAAGGATATTATATCCCCAAATAATTCAAAATTTGCTTTGCATGCACCAACAATATCACAGAGTATGAGGCCCTCATTTCTGGTCTTAAAATAAAAATCAAATGGAACATCATAGAATTACAAGTCTTTTGAGATTCACAGTTAATAATCAAACATGTACTTGATGAATTTTAGACAAAAGATGATAAACTCCTACCATACAAGGAAATGGTAGATAACATGTAACCACACTTCCAAACCCTACAATTCATGCAAGTCCCTATATTATAGAAAAAGAGCACAGATGATATGGCTACTATCCGATCCCTCCTAGAAGTTCCACATGACATAGTAGAATATGAGTTGTTGGTTAAGAAGCTCTACATGCCAACTTAAGAAATCATTAATACTGAAATGGTGTGTGTCTTGGTTGGTCCCCAGTCCCAATGGTACCATGAAAAATATTCCTATTTAAAAGATAGTATCATATCCCCCATCTCACCTGAACACAATGCTAAAAAATCATCTGTCGCTCATCCCATTACACCATCATTCCCAATACCTTATATCATCATGGTTATCTTGAAATACTCTCTTCATGTCTAGATTCTAATGAGGTCGCACTAGCATTAAGAAAAGTTCACGTCGGAACCTGCGGTGCCCACATGGGTGGCATGGTCCTAGCCAAGGAAATTCTTAGAGTAGGGTATTAATAGCCTATCATGGAGCATGGTGCTTGTGATTTTGTTAAGAGATAGATACCCTGTCAACAACATCGAAATATTTTCTACACACTAGCATTGGATCTACATACTATAACACTTGCATGGCCTTTCTCATGTTGGGGCCTCGACCTTGTTTGTAAGAAAACTCCCCTCTCATCTGATGGACACAAGTACATTATCACTACTACTGAATACTTCACAAAGTGGGTCAAAGAAATTCTACTGACTCTCACTACCAGTGTCCAAATCTCCAAATTCATCCTCTACCACATCAAATATTGCTTTGGTGTGCCGTCTACCATTTTTAGAGATCATGGAACCACATTAAAGAACCAATAAATATATGTTCTATGTGAGAAATTTTATATTCACCACCACTACACCAACCCATATTTTCCCCAGGGTAATGGCCAAACTGAGGCAACCAACAAAACCATTATAAAAATCCTTTAAAAGGTTGTCAATGATTCATGTCATGATTGACACCTCAAAATCAATCCCGCCCTCTAGGACTATCGCACATCCTCCTACACTCCCATAGGAACCAACTTATACTCCCTTCTAAATGGTGCTGAGTTAATCTTACCAATTGAGCTCAAGTTGTCATCCCTGCATGTTTCACTAAAGAACCTATTCACCGATGAAGACTATTGCATGTCACAACTCACTTAGTTGAATTTTATGGGTGAGAAGAGACAACAAGCATATGATCACCTAATTTTATATAAGAATAAGCTTAAGAGAAGATACAATAAAATGATCTTCCCATGACACTTTCAAGTAGGGGACATGGTACTTAAAGAAAATCAAAAGGTTATTCCAAATAGAGAAAATAAAGATAAGTTTAAGCCCACTTAGCTGGGTCCCTATGTCATCACAACACGTTTTGGCTCAGGGAATTATTATTTATAAATATCTAATGGGGAACCCCTAAATAATCTAGTCAATATCATTCACCTGAAGAAATTCTATTCCTCATTCATACAGTGTACCCCACTTATCTGAAAAAATCATAAAAAATATAAAAATTTCAAAAAATATTGTCTCTCATTTGTATATATTGTCCCTCTCAGCATGTATAAATTGATCTTTTAGCTTGTACATATTGGTCCTTTGGCTCTATATATGGTTTCCCCTATTGTATGATAGTGTCAATTACATCCTCACCTTGGTCCTACCATCCCATCTCCATATGAAAATCATGCATCATCCATTTTCACTCCATACCATCCACAAGGCTTTTCCCTTAATCAAAATTAGGATCTAACATCAGCTCACCTCATCCCATCTGTCAGTTTCCATCATCCTAGTCCATTTCGCACCACCCCATCACAATGCACCATCATCCCAATGCACTAATATTTACCCTATTATACTGAGCTTATCCCAGACACTTTGACCACATAATATTTAATGAAATAAGCTCTCAGATTGAGTCTCCTAGCTCCTTTTTTATTTTAGGGCTTTTACCAATAAATCCCCATTTTGACTTGAATCGATCTTTGCCTGTTATGATATATCCTCCCTATGTTGGCTCATCAGTCTTACATGACACAATCATGTTCATGGAAAGAACTTTGGACTGACTTAATTTTTGGCCATGGGGTTGTTTTGTTTATTTATCTTTGTGTTTTAATTGAACATACTCACAATTGCCTCGATCTTCCATATCTTGGTGCATTTTGAATGGTGTATATTGGAATACATGTCATTTGTGGAATGATTTATTTGTGGGTAGTTTAGTACATCTTTTTTGGTTACAAAATTATGGTTATACATACCTGACTAGGGCAGGGTTTCATGTACGTCCACCGGGCCCCTAAAAAATACTCGGGTATACTAGGCCTCCTCATGAGGGTTGCTACATTAGTTCCACCATGATTGATTGATCTACATATATATTCTTAAATATACCTTGTCTGTTTGTGAGTCTAGTCCAATCAAAGGAACCATTTCATCCATGCTTTCTAGCATGCAATGCACACATCCTTTTGCAAAACCAAACTAGGGCATGCTCTCCAACATTAACATGATATAAATCCCAAAATCCAATTTTCATTTTAAATTAGTTCTGTTTATTAGGTTCATGTTGCACTTTTTATGTTTCTTTTGGAAAGGAATCTATTTATTCACTATATCCTATTGTAATTGTTGTAGTTTGAGGTGTTGACATTCATGTTTTGTCATTGATGTCAACATATGTTTAAGTTGGTTGCATTACAAGTTTTAGGAAGACCGATTATCACAAGTACAAGAAAGATCAACTGTTCTATACATATAGTGTATGGTGCTTCAGTATGTGTGAGAAAATATTTGTGTAGAGAGAATTATTTACACCTTATAACTAAGGTTTCTGGATTTAATATTACTATTTGTATGAGTTACAACTATTTTGGTGAAAAATGGTTACATAGCAGTGATACAGGATTATGAAAGAGATGGTCTCTGAGTTTTTGGGATAACTTGGATGTGAGCATAAGCTATGTTATGCGAGCTTAAGGCATGATAGAAAATACATGAGAGAACATTCTTTGTGATTATTGGGTTGATGGATTCTTGATGACGTCAACTATAGCATGTGGATTGGTGAAGACCTATTTGGGGTTGACCACAGAGATGTAACGTGCTTAGTAAAAGGTGAGCATGAATTATGGATCTTGGCACGTAACCAATGATTTTTATTTTTTATTTACTTGTGTAAGGTATTGTTTGTATCTTAGCAAGGGTCTATGTAATTGTTTGTGCATTGGGCAAGTCTTAACAGGCCGACCTAATTTCTTATTTTAACTTGTATAAAAGAAAGTAGCATCTTGATGTGAAAAGTATGGATTGGATGGTACGATCATGTGGATGTGAGTTCTACTATATGTAGAGCAGTGAATATATTTGTAATAAACTTCATTGGACCTGTATAGGAAAAGAAAGTTTCTATTAGTCAATTCACTTTTGTAAGTATACTTTTATATCTCTCTTTGGACAGTAGATCCAGAAGATGAGTTTAACCTTCAAATGGTGGATTTACCTTCACTTTGGATAGTGTGCTTGAGAAGTGAGCTATTGATATCATTCAACTCCTAACATGGTTGAGAATACTCCTAACAGGGTATATCCTTTAACAAGTACTTTGTAGTGGATGCAATAATCAGCTCCTAACAGGGATAGATCTTCTAACATGGATACACTATTTCTAGTGCATTATTTTTGGGTGTTAATTCCCACCAAGTTTTTTCCCTTAACATGGTTTTCCTCAGAAAAAAAACTTGTATTATGGTGTTATTCTTGAAATGTTTAGATTTGCATTGAGTAATTGAGTTTAATTTTTAAAGGTTAAATATGTGGCATACAATTGACTCACCCCCCTCTCAGTTGTATTATTCCTAACACTTCATGTTGTCCATTGAGAGAAAGATTAACAACTTGAGGTGCTCTAGAGATGGATTACTATTTAGTTAACTATCAGGGTTAGTAAAATAAACTTGTCTGATTAAAATAAGGCTCTAGTAATGACTCCACCACCCAATGTTCTTGCTAATTCGATCACCACTCAAAATAATTTATGTTATTATCTTCCTATTAACCGATCAAAACACTTAGCTTATTATGCTTTACCTATCCATCTAGTCAATCAGTATCTGTAATATTTTTATCAAATCAATAGAGTTTCCATCGATTAAAAACTCATAAGCATCAAACACTGCATCCCAACTCCAAAACCCATCATAATGCCAACAATTTCAAATCTACCCTAGTAAATTTCTTCAAAATTATTCAACAACATTTGTATTCTTCTGACCACATTTTCCTCATAAGTGTAGAAGGTATTAAATCCTATTTATCTTCTCCTAATCTCATCCTCAATCCTAACATGGAATTATCACTTCTTTCAATGTTGGGTGACTTAATAAGAGTTCATATAATTTTTATGACACCTTAATTGTGATCCAATTCATGCACATAGAGTCCCCACTTGAGATGGTCATTCTTTAGCTAAGGCATGATGCCCTTAGCATTGTAACCTCTCTTATTTCAAAATATTAAGGCATACCTTGTATAATATAATTTTTTACTTCTTGCAAGGCTTAATTTCCAATACCAAAGTCCCAAAACTTGATAAGATTTTGAAGGAAAGATCCCTTCCTTTCTCCTTTTAAATTTATTTCCTGCATCCAAAGAAACTGCCCTATAAACTCAAGAAATGCCAATCTTAAAGACACGTAATATGAAAGCTTATGTGAAGGTTAGGGATATCCATATAACCTAATCAAGGTATATTCAAAGAACCAACTTTCATAATTAAACCTCCCGGTCTCATCCACCCGCATATCTTTTGGTCTCATTGCTTCCATAATCTTGAGAGGTGTCTTTTCCATTGCAACACCTAGCAACCCATAAGCGTCCATATCAAAATGTTGGTGAAAAGCCAAGTAATTAGTTGTGGGGCTAGTCCAATCCCACAAATAGCACCATCTATGGACCAGGAGATCTCTCCCTTCTTTATCTAGGAATCTCACTTGTAGTTCTCTTAACCACTCATATTTATGTTGGAATAATATTAAGTGACACAAAAATGAAAGATACATGAATTTTACCTCTCCAACATTCTATTATGCCTTGTATGAGGCCTTCGTGAATATTTTTAGAAATGTATGTGGCAAATTCATACTCCAAATTTACATATTTATGTTGTATTCTCATGGCCATTAACATAATCCACATTGAGAATCTGTTAGTTGCATCCACTCCTAGAATTTGGAAAAGTGGATAATATGTCAATTTGAAATAGAACTAAAATTTATTCAACTCAAAAGGATCCTTTTAAAAAGGTGGAATTAGGATAGGATCAAACTTCCAATATTTCACTCTAAATAGAGGAATCTCCCTTAACCTATAAGTTATTTTGATCTTTTCATAGTCTGCCTTAGACTTCTCTTGTGAAATATCTACTAGTTCTAGCCTGGTTAACCCAATGTATTAATTGATTACAACAACACTAGCATCCAATAGAAAATGATTGGAGGTCATGCATATTGTCCTAGATAGTGGGTCATTCTTGATTATCGAGTGCCTAATTATGTCCACTTTAGTGAAAACTTTTGGCACCACCAATTTGGCCATATATAATAACCATGGATTACGCTTGGGGATGGACACATCTCTTTTTTATAGAAATAAGAAAAAGATGAACACCCTCTCTCTTTTATCCTAACATCTCTACATTGTTTACTTGACTATTCAATAATATTTTATCTCGCCCCATGAGACTCTGGTTATTCTAGTTGCTATAATTATGGGGGTGATGTGGGCTCATAATGTTCTAAAGTTTCTTCAACTAACACTACTTAAGGCTTAGCTTTGGTCTTTCTTCCCCTCGAGAAAGCATCTTACAAGTAATATACTAACCAAAATGATTAACATATTACAAGTTAATTCAAGACCAAAACATATGTATTTTTGTCAAGAATGAAGAAATACATGAAAAAAAAAATATAACACAATAATTTAATGTAAAAGATAGAAGCACCTATAAATATTGAAATGAGAGATAAAGGAGAAGAAATAAGGAAAGGAAGAGTTAGGAATAATACTGACAAACATATAGCATTTATAGGGTCCCTAAGTGGTACACCATCCATATTATCTAACTTATATGAGCTAGAACCATAAAATTTAGTGATAATGTATGGGACAATAAAATTAGGATTGAACTTACCTCTTTCTCTAGGTAGACTATTGACATTACATTGATTCTCATAAATAACCAACTCTCCAACCGAAAAAGAACAATCAATCACTTTATGATTGTATTTATTTCTTAAGGATTTATGATAGGCTTGAATGTGCTCAAGGGTTAAATGTGTTTCTCATCTAAAATTTGAAGTTGTTGAAAATGTTGTTCTTTAAAAGTATCTTTATCAATTATACCATTAAAAGAGACTCATATGGAGGGTATCTCTAATCCCAAGGGCATAATTATGTCTGCACCATAAACTATATTGTAAGGAGTTGTTCATGTCGTAGTGCAAACACTTGTCCTATAAGCCCATAAAGGATAGGTCAATTGTGTATGCCAATCCTTAGCATGTTTGTTAATAGTTTTCCTAAGAATTTGTTCAATGAATTTTTTAGATTCTTCAGCTTGTCCATTAGACTAAGGATAGTATGGATTAGAAAAGTGTTTCTTTATACAGTATGTTTCCACAAAGCTAGTTACTTCCTTATTTTTAAAAGGAGTACCATGATCAAATATTATCATTGATGGGATACCAAATCAAGAAATGATGTTCTTCAGGATAAAATTGCAAATGACATCAATTATAGTAGAATGAAGAGGCACTACTTCTACAAATTTAGTAAAGTAATCAGTATCAGTGATGATGTAAGTATGTCCTTGAGAAGGAGGTGAAAAATTTCCAATGAGATCCAAGCCCCAAAGATTAAAAGGCCATGAAGCTACGTGAGAGTGGAGTTTATGTGTAGGAGCGTGGATGAGATTATTATGATGTTGATATTGAGGACATAATTTGACAAAGGAAAAGGAATATTTCTCCATGGTTTTACAATAATATCCCATACGAAGGAGTTTGTGTTGAGTCTATTTTAGGTTTTCTGAGTCATGTTATTTTGGTTCCCAGTGTCAGTTTGTTCCTTAAAAATCAAAGTGTGTTCTAATATGCCCTCAAAACTTCTTCATAGTGTCTGTGTCCTAAGAATTTGTGCTTTAAAAATGTATGAGAACCCTAAACCCTAAGTCCTAATTCTCTCTAGTAGGGTTTTTTTTGCCTAATTTGCAAAATCATGCCCTAGAGTCTTATGTTTTTGAGTTGAACTTTATGAGAATGTCTTTTATGTCTCTAAGTCTTGTCACATTGGCAATTACTTCTTTTCATTCAGTGACCTGCTACAACAATTATCTCCAAGTCTCTTAATAAGTGGCAGTTAGTAGAAAACATTCAGCGATCCAATGACAAGCTTATCTCTGGATCTCGTAATGAAATGGTTAAGTCATAAATCATTCAGAGATCAAGTGCAAACCACCAATGTTGGTAAAGATAAAGGGATATTGCTGAATCTCATGAGTTAAACTGAGGTTAGTAAAACATTCAATGACTTGGAGAGAGCTCTTAGCTATGAATCTCCAGAAGAGACCATGGTTAAGTATAACATTCAGAGATCACGATACTTTTGTTGGCACTCAATCTATGAATGTGAGTTGAGTTAAGTTAAAAATTAAGAGATTAAGTGCTGACCATTGATGCAGTTTCAGATGTGTGGCTAGCTATGAATCTCTAGATAGACCAAGATAAGAAAAAAATATGTAGTGATCATGAGCTAAAAGAACGAGTTGATGAGATGGTGACACATGTCCAGGAAGAAAATGAGATGGGAAGTTGACACTAAGTCTCAGAATAGAACATGGGTTAAGAAATCATTCAATGATCTAGCGAAAGCCTTTATCTCCAAATCTCTAGATTAAATCATGGTTAATACTATTATCTCAAGATCTAGAGATTTCCTTTATCTTTGAATCTCAAAATAAACATTGAGTTAGATAAATTCTTGTGAGATCTAGCGAGGGTCATTGATATAAAACAAGATGACCAGCTGACATTCAACCTGTGAACTAAACCAAGGTTAAGACAATCATTTAGTGACTCAGTGATACATGTTATCTCTAGATATTGAGATCAAACTAGGGTTAAATTAAGTATTCAAAGATTATGAGATTTCTTTATCTCCCAATCTCCAAATAAACTCAAGGTTAAGAAAGTCTTTCAGAGACTCAGCGAGGATCATTGATCAAAGTAGAGATGTGTGGTTTTCACCAAGTTGCCAGATATAGTCAAAATGTTAGAGTTCATTCATCGATTATGATGTAATGGGATGAGATGCATACACGTGTCCAAGTGGCGAGTCAAATCAGTGGTTTGTGCCGGGTCTTGGATTAAACTCAAGGTTTTTTTATTTCTTTCAATGATTCAATGTTTAAGTCTATCTCTGAATCTCAAGATTTGACCAAAGTTAGCATGAATATTGGAATATTTAGAGATGTAATTTATCTCTGAATCTCAAAATGAACAAGGGTTAGTGATGAGTGTAATGAAAGATAAAATATGAGATATTGATGAAGAGAAGATCCCACGACTATCTCATGATCTTGTAAAGTGACTAGAGTTAAACAAAGAATTCAACAACTTAGAGAAGACATTATCTCTGAATCTCCAAATTAAATCATGTTCAAGTCAAAGTGGGTAAAGTTACATTATGAGATTCAGAGATGAAAAGAGATGAATTAATCAGGGTTAAGAGGCGAGCCAGAGGTAAATCTAGAGTAAAGTTTATATGGTTGTGTTTGAAATGAGTGTCTGGCACTGAATCTCAGAATAAAATCAGAGTTAAGAAAATCATTCAAAGGTTCATAGGGGACCGTTGATGAAATAAAAGATCTAGGTTTGTCTCTTGATCTCGTGATATAACCCAAGTCAAGAAAATCATTTAGCGAATTAGAGATTTCCTTATCTTTGAATCTCAAGATCAAGCTTGGGTAAAGTAAGGTCAAGTTAAGTTAGATTACGATATTAATAGATAGCCTCGCACAAAATCTCTGAATATAATCATGGGTTAAGAAATCATTCAGGGTCCTAGAGATTTATTTATATATGAATCTCCAGACCAGACCCAAGTTAAGGTAAACATTAAGAGATTACAAGACTTAGTTGGTTTCTGAATCTCTAGATTGAACTTGAATCAAGAAAATGAGTTCTCGGATTAAATAAGAACCGTTGATCAAGACTCAGATGAGAGGTGTGCATTAAGTGGCTTGATTTAACTAGAGCGGCATGAAATATTCAGAGATTATGAGATAAAGCATAGGCACCAAGTCTCTAGATAAACCCTAGAGTTAGTAAAGTTGTTAGAAACTTGGAGAAGACATTACCTTTGAATCTCCAGATGAACCATGGTAAAGCAGAGTATAGTGAAATGATGAGGAGCTTGTTCTCATGCCATTTCAATGAAATAAAGTAAATAACCAGGGTTAAGGAAAGATAGGAGATCCTGACAAAGTACAATTACTTAGATGAGTTGTAAAAAAATAATAAAATCAAGATAATCAGTTATCATCTAGGGATTTTTAACATTTTATAAGGTTTTAAAAGCGAAAAGCAATCATGACTTTTTCGAGCTCTCAATTCAAATTCAATTACCTATCAACTTCATACACAATGACTAGCACATAATTGATTTCAATACATGCAGAGTAATTGATGAAGTGCTTGAGCAATGACTTTCAAAGTTCTTGACTAGATTGATGCATTGATTGTTCAATGATAAATAGACTCAACACTTGTATATTATTCTTATCAGAGTTTTCAAAAGAGTAGAGTGAGAATTTGCAAAGTTGCAGATATTTGTGAATAAAAGCTTATTTCAGAGAGAGATAATTGAAAGACCAGAAAAGATGAGTCAAGAAGAATCTAGTAGGGCTTCAGCGAGTGGGGGAAGCAAAGATATAGGGGAAGAACAAAAGGTGAAAAGAAACTACTGGGAAGAATTCATCACACTACTTCCAGGATCTAGCTAGAACAAAAAGGTTAGTGATGAACTTTTCCATGACTCCTTGTCTAATTGTAGGGATCCCATTACCACAAGTTTCACTGGTTACCATTTATTCAATTATTTTTATACCAACAGAACTAGACAAATCCATGTCTATAATCCTTGGATTTTAGGACTGGCCAAATTGATAGTCCTAGATGTTTTCATAGATGTTGACTTGTTAATTTTGTTAGTTAATAAATATGATGTATTGTCTAAGACAATTAGAAATAATGATGAAACAACCCTAGTTACCTTAGATAGGGCTTCCTTTATGAAATATTTTGGCATCTACCATGCCTCTGCCACAAAAATTGATTTGACTAAAAAAAAAGGAAAATATAGTAAGGAAGTCAATTTAGAGAAGAATTTGATCCTTTCTCACATGCTTAGGTCAGGAAAATATATAGCCCCATTACCTGCTAGAAAGAATGCACCTTATGAGTTCAAATACTTGAACTTCTACATGAAGTATCTAGCATATGGGATGTGTAGACTATTGGGGATTGATGGAGATGTAGAGAGGATGTCTGCAGACCTGCTAATGATCATCCCAGACATCTAGAGCTCACACGTGAATACTGATTTGGATTACATTAAGTATTTCATTGACAGGATGCATGAGGGTCTTATAAGTCTTTAGAAAGGTTTACATCCAAAATTCATGCATTACTCTCTATTGATGCATTTGATTTTGTTCCACAATATCACTGACATGGATACAGAGAATTTGAGATCAAGGACACACATCCATGGCCAACCAAAATATGTGTAGTTTTGGATTAGGGTTTGGAACTACAATTCAAACGAGCATGAGTTCTATGGTCTCCAAAATTGGATTGTGCATCCAATTCTAACTCAGCTTGGTAAAAACATAGTCAGGTTATCTGTCAAAGTGCTAAGTCTTCTGAGGCCTTGTAAGTATGTTGATAAATGGCTAGGAGGTCATATCTAGGGAGACTTATACTTTGAGAAGACCTACACATTAATCAGAGTGTATGGTTGTCCTCAGCCTCCACATATTCTTCCAAAATATGTTCCTCCAAGGGTTGCATTGATGGAATTCTTGTGGCAACTAATATGGATTGATAAAGAGAATTTGGCCCGTCACTAGAGGGTATATTCACACCAAGGCATTTACACATCTCTCATTTTACTATGGGGAAGAAAGCCATGGAAGGGATAAACAAGTGGTTATGATAATATAAGATGAACATGGCCCAATACAGGTATGTAGACCTTGAGGGTTTTATAAAGAGTGCCAAGAAGTTGCTAATCCCAAGTGTCTCTACTATCAAGGAGCATGAAGGGTGTGATGAAGAGGATGTTATCATAAATTTTTTTGATGAGGAAAAAGATGAAAAGAGAGTAGGAAAATAATTGGACCTACTACAAATGGAGGAAGAAATGAAAAAGGAAGGGATTCCTTTTGGAGGTTTCTTCCCAGGAGTGCCTTATATGACTATGGTTACCCAAATGATTGACTCATATAATATCTTGTATAATCAATTGGAGAGTAAGATAGAAGAAAAGAAAAGGGGGCTTGAACAACACTCATCCTCTGAGTATGAAGAAGATAGTGAGGGAGGATATAAAATACATAGCCCTCCTCAGATGGATCAGCCACATGGTTTTGAAGCTATCCTAGAGGCTCTTGATACTGAGGCAAAAAGTGAGCCTCCTAAAAAAATAGAGAATAGAATAGGGAGGACCCTCTCAAGAGGAGATACATGGAAAGAAAAAGGACAGAGTAGTTTCTTTGGTTACTAGTGATAGACAATACCATCACCAATTGAGGAAGAGTATCAGAAAGGGAAAGAAAAAAGAGGTGGAATTTCCCCTCTTATTATGCCAGGATGAGAGAGCACTCTACCAAGAAGAGTTTTTAAATGATGATTATTTTATTAAGACTGATGAATTCAAGAAATTTTTCATCTGGAGTAAGAAATGAGATATTGGATCCCAGTTGCAGATAACAGAGGGTGCCACCCTAGGAGATGAAGCAATACAGGCTCTGAAAGCCCATGACCATGACTCTTAAACTATCACAATAGAAGAGGCTAGGCAATTGGTGAAGTCTAGTGGGATGTTTCTTATTCCTAGATGGGATCTAGCTTTTGCATTTATGATAGATCAGATAAGGAAGAAACAAGAGGCTTAATTTTACTGAAAGACTCAGATAGGAGAGATGATAAGAGGCTGTGGATATGATCCCAAATCCCAAACCCTTGCCATGTGGAATTTATCCCCAAAAACTCAGAAGCCATCTTTGGCTAGTGTAGAGGAAAAGATGGATGGGGAAGAGATCATTTGGACTGTCCAAAACACCTCTGATTTGGAAATATCAAAGGTTGTCACTCACTTTGCCTGCCTAAATGAGGCAAAAATAGAGCAATTATCAACAAGATATGGAAGGCTCTTTGATGAGATAGTGGCATTGGAAAAGGATAGAGAAAAGGGCCTAATGAAGATCAAGGTATTACAAGAGCAAGTGGAAGCTCTAAATAAATAGTTTGAAGAGGCCTCCAAAGCTCTTCCCCCTCCAACTCAAGAGGTTGAAGTTGTGCAGCCTAATGTCATAGAGGAGCCTGCTAAAGAGATAGAAATAGTTGACAAGGAAAGGAACGAGGTTTCCCTCTCTACATTGTTGAACATATTGCAACATAGGATAAGTGTTCTTAAGGGAAAATTGGATGCAGTACACAAGGCATACATGAAGTTTCCTAATCTAGATAAGGAGGTGAAGGAAAAAATAACAACTCTGGACCCATTTTTCAGTGTATGGTTAGATAGAGGATCCTTGTTTGAGAGGCTAGAGGCACTGCAACCCCACAAAGCAGACCTTTTAGAGTTAGTATGTTAGGTGGGAGAAATGATAGAACAAATTGGCACATCTTTATCCTTTTTTAAGGGGAAGGCCAATCAAGTACAATCAAGGCTAGTCATTTTTGGTCTTGACTATAAGAAGTTAATCCCCACTATCAGAAAAGAGAATGATGAGGTGAAAGAAGGTGAGGGGTGGAATGAAGATTTGATTCCTTGCTGCCAGCAAAAGAGATCTTCCTAATAGCAGACATTATTCTAGATATGGACAGATTCAATAAAGCCCTAGATGAAGTATTCAAAGATGAAATAGACTTTTTCAAGTTTTTTGTAGATGTGTTGGCATTGTTAAAATCTATTATTATCTCATGGACTGAATCTTAAGAATTATGCTAAGTTTTGAAAATTTCCTTAGCCCCTGCTTTGAATTTTTTGACCTCTAGTATAAACCTATCTTGGTCAATTTCATGCAAATCCCTAAGTGTCTTGAGTGTGTAATATTTTCAAGTTACCTTTTCCAAGTCAGTTAAAGTCTTATTTTTGTCATGTGCACTTTTGTCCTTTCCTTTTATCTCTTAATCTCATGATCATGATGGAATATTATTTTTCTTTTAGAGATTACAAGCACACCGTAGATTAAGATCTCATCCTGCGGCTGGTGCTAGATCTTGTGACTTAACTTAGGTTAGAGAATGCATTTGGAGATTTAGAGACTATGTTATCTCCAAATATTGTAATTTAATCAGAGTCAAGATAGGGTTACCATTTTCATTTGCCATGTGATATCTGAATAGACCTGTGGTTAAGTCAATTATTTTGAGATTAAGCGAGGTCCATCGATCTTGTCAGAGATGTGTGGTTGGTGCTTGATATCCTGAACAAATTCAATATCTTATTTCTATCTAGCAATCTAGTGAGGGTCGTTGATTAGTTATGTTCTTGTTTGCCTCATGCGGTTGGCACGTAATCTCTAAATCAACCTAGGGTCAGGGTTTTCTTTCAGTGACTTGGAGACTTAGTTATCTTTGAATCTCCAAATAAACTCAGAGTCAAGCATGGTTAGTTTAAGGACAAGTCAGGTTTACCAAGGAAGGATCTGAGCCATGGATCAAGATCATGATCGAGGGTTTGTGCTAGGTCTGAAGATAAAACATGAGTTATGAAATGTATTCAATGACTTGGAGATCTCTTCGATCACTAAATCTCCATATCTAATCCTAGTTAGGTCAAGGCAACTTCAGGTCAGGTTGGGTTTGCTGAGATTGAATCATGACCATTGATTAGAGCAGAGATCTAGGGCTATCATTGAATCACTAGATAAATTCAAAAGGTTAAAATGCATTTAGTAACTCAGCGGTAATAGGCCAAGATGTGGACACATGTTCAAATTTTAGAAGGATCTTGTGGCTGGCACTAGATCCTGCAACTAACGCAGAGTTAAGTGAATTCATTCAATGACTTGGTAGTTTCTTTATCTCCAGATCTCCAGATAGACCCAAGTTAGGATGAAGTCAAGTAAAGTTAAAGTAGATCAGCCAAGGTTAAATTGTGAGTCGTTGATACTGAGATGATCATGTGGATGGCCCCGAGTCTCCAAATAAACTCTAGGGTTAGTCAAGTGTTCAATGATTTAGAGATCTTAGTTATCTCTGAATCTTCAAATTGAATCATGATTGAGGTTTTTAAGACAGGTTAAGTCCAGAGTTGGTTGAGAAAAGATCATGTCCGTAGATTGAATCTTGATCTTGTGGCTATTGCTAGATCACTGGATAAATTTATGTCAGGATATTCCATTCCAAGATTTTGTGAGGACCGTTGATCTTATCTTGATCTTACAATTGTCTCTTAATCACATAATCTAACCAGTGTTAAGGCGAGGATGTAGCAACTTAGAGATGCAAAGGATTTTAGATACCCAGGGTCAATGTAAAGTTAAAGATTAGTTATGGGCTAAAATCAGAAGGCAGATAAAGAGAAGACAAGTTTGGAAGGATCCTGTAGATGGCGCAAAGCCTTAAAGTAGATATACAAGGAGATTAGTGATCAAGGCATTGTGCCTACTTGACAAGTGGATAGTCTAGTCATCACAGGTCAAAAGACAACAATGATTTCTCAGAGCTAGTATTAAAGTGATGATATATAACTGATTGAATGTTTGAAGATGTTAAGTTGATCACCAAAATGCAGATAGATAATGCAAGACATTAAATCAGTTAATGGATCATATTATCATTGATGTCAAATTGAAATAATCTAAATTGGTTATATTAAAAGTGTCAAAGACTTCAGAGAATTAGAGAGATAAAGATTATGATTTCAGTAATTCATAAAAGATCAACATTCACTAAGTGACAACAAACATCGAAGGCTAGTGGAAACTGAAGGACAGAGAAAATCGAGAGAAAAGTCACAGTGATGCCCAAGCAAGAAAAATGAAAAGCATTAATGATGAGAAAAATCACAAGCATTATCGACAGTTAGAATTACAGTGTTAACCAATGGACAAGCAAGCCTGAAGGATAGAAAAACCTGACAGACAGAAAACACCAATGGAGAAGCCCAAGGAGAATTGAAGTTTTGACCAAAGCTATCAAAGAGTTAAAACACCGAAGTTAACTAGAGTTCAGAAATGAAAAAATACCTAGTTGGCAAAGCTAAAGATAGACTTAAATAGTTGTTGACATTATTTTCATAGACAAGTTAAAGCTAGAGATAAGTAAAAGATTTAAAGGTGTTTTATCTATTTGGAAGAAGATTTCTACGAGAGAAAACATGAGTTAAGCTTTAAAGAAAGATTGGATAAGATTGTGGATCACGCCAAGAAAAATAAAATCAAGAATTGAGAAACGGTGATATCATGTCTATAAAGAGACAACTTAATTCATTATGAAAAAGGGGAGTGAACAAGAAAGAAGGATGTTGAAGAGAAACTGATGAAGAACAACTTCATATAGTCCTAATCAATCAAGCTGAGGAAAGAGATAAAGATTTCTATAGACTACGAGCAATAGAGAAGCACAACATCACCGAGCAGAAAGAAGTGGAGCAAAGGTATTCAAAACACATAGTGATCAGAAAGGTAAAATGAGCTTACAATAGATCTAAAAATCTGCGAGTATAAGTTGTATGTGTGAACATATCATATACTTTTTCAGTTTAACCACTGATTCATAAATTATCTTAACAAAGCAGGACTTAACAATCCTTTCTATATTGAGATACATCCCAAGAAGTATCAAAAAGTTTGATCATGAAGATAGCATGAGATGCCAGATACCATTTGACAAACTACAATAAGTTTGGTCATAGAAGGTAGCATAGAGATGCCCGATATCAAGTGAAAAACTATTATATTTAAATCCTCTAACAAGTTCACACCTAACAGTGTGTTTGTAACCTTTAACATGGTTGGATCTTCACCGAGCTCACTTCAGAAGAGTGAAAATTTTGGGTTACCTGTCCCAAGTGGTTTTTCCCTTAACAGAGTTTCCATGTTAAAAATCCACGTGTCAATGTGTTTGAGTCATTACTTTAGTGTTTTGCATTACACATAACTAATCTGGATTGATCGATATACTCTAAGAAATTTTTAATTTTTTGGTAAATGAAAGATTGCTATTCAGTAAACATTAAGAACAAGGTTTAAAAGAGAACTCCAAGTAGTAGTTATTTGATAAGTATATTTGAAGGCATACATCTTGTAGGACTAAAGATAACTAGAGGCTTAATATTGTGGTACGAAGTTTTTGGGTTGATTTATTGGAATATTTTTGAGGCCACTGATTCACCCCCCCTCTCAGTTATTCTAACAATTGGTATCAGAGCTTGTGTGCTTAGAAAGGGAGTTTAACAGCGTAAGAAAAATATCACAAGATGAACAAGCGAGATGTTCGCAAGTTGAATAAAGAAAACTTTGCATCATGGCAAAGCAGAATAAGAATCCACCTATCGGGTATTGGTAATGATGTTACTCAACACCTTGATACTGTATATGTGTTTCCTACAGGACCTCACACTCTTGAGAAATTGAGAGAAAATCATGAGCATAATTGCATGATGATAGAACTTGCTTCCTCACTCTCAGATGTTGAGTTTGAAGATGTCAAAACTAGCACCTCTGTAAAGAAAATGTGGGATAAATTGAAGCTTGTACATGGAGGAGATGCTAATGTACTAAGAGCCAAGGTAGAAAGAGTAAGAGGGAGGTTTGATGACCTAAGGATGAAAGAAGGAGAAAATATCACTCAGTATAGTTACATAATCAAAGAGGTAGTCAATGATATCTAAGGAGTTGGAGGTGTACTTGAAGAAGAGATAGTGGTAAGTAAAATCCTAAGAACCTTACTTCTTGTATATGCTATTAGAGTATCTGCTATTCAAGAAATGAGAGCAATTGCAAAAAATATAGTTACTCTAGATAGTATGATTGGTAGACTAATTTCATTTGAGATGAATAACTTTGATAATAGTGTCTTACCATCTATAGAGTCTACATTCAAATCTTCTTTGAAAATAAGTAAGTCAATTCATATACACACTAGTAGAAATGATAGTGAAAGTGAAAATTAGGATCAAGGACTTGATAGGATTGAAGCACTAATGGAAAGAAGATTGTAGAGAGGCAAAGGTAGATACAAAGGTAAATTACCACTTATATGTTCTAATTGTAAAGAGGTTGGACACTTTGCTGCAAGATTTCCTATCAGAAGAAAAGATGATAGAAGTAATGACAGAAAATATGAAAATAAGTTTGACCAAGGTGATAAAAAAGATTACCAAAGCAACCAACAATCTGAAAGAAGAGATACCCGAGACTACAAGGACAAAGGAAAGAAAGCATGTTAACTAGCTAAGAACAGAGCTAATGATACTGACACCGAATTAGAAGAAGACATTGAGATGGTATTTGTAGCCATGAAAGATGATTCAGATGAAGGAGAATAAAGGTATGTAGAAATTGCACTCAGATCTAAGATTAGTAAGAATGATGTCTGGATTATAGATAGCAGCTAGAATCACCACATGACCGGTGATAAGCAAAATTTTGAAACTTTTGAATACTATAATGGTGGATTAGTAAGAACGGGTAATGACACACCTTGTCCAGTTGAAGGTAAAGGAAAGATAATGTTGAATAACCTAATCAAATGTGAAAATGATTACTGGGTAAAAGGACTAAATTATATTCTATTAAGTGTTTCATAGATGAACAATATAGGTCACCGAGTAGCATTTCAAAATAAGAAGGAAAATATATTCAATGAATCAGGAAGGTTGATCGGAACTGGTGAGCTGAAAAAAGGTAACCTTTTCTATCTTGATGACATTAACACCACTTGTTTAATGGCTAGAAATGAAGACATATGGTTCTGGCATAAGAGATTATGTCATGTGAATTTTGACAACATGATAAAGTTAAGCATTAAAAGAAAATTTAGAGGCTTACTGAGCATGTCAAAGCCAGAGCATATCATGTGCAAGAATTGTCTAAAAGATAAGATGAAAAAGTCTAGTTTCAAGAGTAAAGCCCATACATCTAATGCAATTCTAGAATTAGTCCATATTGATCTATGTGGACCCATGAGGACAAAGAGTTACTATGGATATAGGTATTTCATTCTCTTTGTTGATGATTATTCTAGAATGATGATGGTTATGTTCTTAAAAGATAAATCAAAAGCATTCAAGATGTTTAAATGGTATAAGGCTATGGTAGAAAACAAAATGATAAGAAATTGAAATGCTTAAGGTTAGATAGAGGAGGGGAATTTATTTTAGATGAATTTACTAAATGTTTGAATGAGCATAGAATTAAAAGACAGGTTTCTGCACCAGAACACCCCATCAAAATGGGATTGTTGAGAGGAGAAACAAATCAATTGCTGACTATGCAAGAACATTGATGATTGAGAAAAGAATCACTCAAAATTTCTAGAGGGAAGCTACCAGTACTACTATCTACACATTGAACATAGTATAATTGAAGGACACAAAGAAGACACCCTATGAGCTTTGGTACGGTTACACATCCAATGTAAGTTACTTCAGAATATTTGGTAGTCAATGTTATATTTTGAAAGATGATAGAAATGGAAAGATTGACTCCAAAAGTGATGAAGGTATCTTTCTAGGGTATTCCACCAAAATTAAGGCTTATAAATGTCTTAACAAGTCATCTAACAAGATCATTGAAAGTGTAAATGTAAGAATAGATGAATTTGTAGAAAATAATGATAAGGAAAGAAGAAAAGAACTAGAAGAATACAATAGGTTTGTTTACACTAAAGAACCTGACACTCTACCCAAGCAATAGTGTATCACTCCCGAGCAATAGAACATTTCAATCGAGCATCATGATGCAATTACTGAAAATCAGGAAAATACTCAAGATGATATACCGAGCAATGGAGATTAGAATGAAGGTCTAGATAATGATCAGAATGATGGACAAAGAGTTGAACCGAAAATTGACAAGTATGTTAGAAAATATCATCCACAGAATCAAATCATACGAGACAAGAAGGATGGAATGAGAACAAGAAGTTAGTAAATACTAGATGTTTAATTTGTGATTTTGAGCCTAAATATGTTAATACTGCACCTGAAAATGAAGAATGGGTTAGTGCTATGAATGAAGAAATAAAACATATTGAGAAGAAAAATACATGGACACTAGTACCAAGACCAGATGACAAGAATGTCATTGGTACCAAATGGATATTCAGAAACAAGTTGAATGAGAATGGAGCAGTCACAAGAAACAAAGAAAAATTAGTATGCAAGGGGTATGCACAAGAAGAAGGTATTGATTATGGTGAAACCTTTGCACCCATTTCTATACTAGAAGGAGTTAGAATTATTCTTGCTTATGCTGCATTCAAAGGATTCGAGGTATACCAGATGGATGTCAAATCTGCATTCCTAAATGGAATACTAGAAGAAGAGGTATACATTGAACAACCAGAAGGGTTTGTTGATCCAGACAAGAGAAACATCGTATGTAGACTACATAAAGCCTTGTATGGATTGAAACAAGCACTGAGAGCCTGGTATGAAAGACTTCATTCCTATCTCATTAGCATTAAATTTGTAAGAACAAGTGAAAATAACAATCTGTACTTAAAGAGAAGATATCGATGGTAATATTCTGATTGCTGAAATATTTGTTGATGATTGCTAAAATATTTATTGATGATATCATTTTTGGGGGAAATGAAATGTTACACAAATCCTTTGATAATGAAATGAGAAAATAATTTGAAATGTCTATGTTTGGGGATATCAAATTCTTTCTTGGTCTACAGATTATTCAACAAGATGTAGGCATATATATCATTCAATCCAAATACATCAAGGAAGTGTTGAAGATATTTAATATGGAAGATTACAAACTAGTTGAAACACCTATGGCTACCGGATGTAAGCTGACAAAGGAAGATAAGTAAAATGAGGTAAATCAGACTGTGTATAGATCAATGATTGGAAAACTAATGTATGTTGTTCATACTAGACCAGATATTGCACATGTAGTTGGAATAGTTGTTAGATTCTCTGCTAATCCCAAAGAATCACATATGACTGTTGTCAAGAGAATTATGGGATATCTAAAGAACACTAAGGACTATGGCTTATGGTATAAAAGAGAAGGAAAATTTGAGCTACAAGTCTATAAAGATGTTGATTGGGCTGGAAATATTGATGACTAAAAGAGAACAACTGGAGGAGCATTCTTCATGGGTGACAAACTTGTCACATGGATCAACAAGAAGCAAGGATGTATCTCTCAGTCTACTGTAGAAGCAGAATATGTGGCTGCTACTAAAAATTTCTCCATTATTGCATGGATCAAATAGTTGCTGGAAGGTATGAATATGAAAATTCTTGAACCAGTGATTATCTATTGTGATAATACCAGTGCAATAAACATTTCTAAGAATCCAATCATACATGTTAAGAATAAGCATATAGAAATCAAGTATCACTATTTAAGAGAACAAGTGAAAGAAAAAGAAGTGTTACTGGAATATGTTCAATCAAAGGAACAGTTAGCTGATATATTCACCAAGCCATTACCGAAAGATACATTTGAGTACCTGAGACAGAGACTAGGGGTTCAACCCTTGTATTTCGGTCAGTAAGTTGACTAGAAGGTTGCATCAGCCTATACACAAATTAGAAGATCATTCATGTTGATTCAAGCACCAAGATGGACTTCAACAGATACATCTATACACAACAAGGTACAAATCTGCACTGAACACCAGAGACAATGTATAGCTGATGGATAGGGAAATTGAAGGAGTATATTATAAAAAGGATGGAAGATGATATAGAAGAATTGTTTGGAATTGTTGTCAAAGGGAGAGAGATTCTCATTATCAAAAGGGAGAGATTATCTCATTGTCAGAGAGAGATTATATCATTATCCATAAAGAGGAGTTCCTAATAATTCAAAGGGAGAGTTAATCAAAAGTAGAGATTGATTACATATGATATATCCATCTAAGGGAGAGATGTAACAAAGGGAGAGAATACATACTAAGGGAGAGACTGTTGTCAAAGTAAAAGAGATGTTCAGAGAGAGGAACAATCAAGGTAGAGCACATATTAGGAACAAAGATAGAAGCTGCTACATCTATCCAGTAAAGGGATTGAAGATTGAAGAACTCACACTGCAAGAAACAAATCTAAGATATTTGAGCTTACTGAGAGCCAAACATTTGTATTAGTTATAATAGGAGAGATTGATGAACTTCAAATACTATATTTCATATTGTATTAGTAATAATATAGTGTAATAATGTAGCATGTTTCCATCAATGCCAAAGGGAGAGATTGATGACATTTAACTGATTGAATGTTAGAAGATGTTAAGTTGATCACCGAAATGCAGATAGATAATGCAAGACATTAAATTAGTTAATGGATTATATTTTCATTGATATCAACTTGATATAATCTAAATCGGTTATATTCAAAGTGTCAAAGACTTCAGAGAATTAGAGAGATAAAGATTATGCTTTCAGTAATGCATAAAGACCACTATTCACTAAGTGACAAAAAAAACTGACGGCTAGTGGAAATCAAAGGAAAGAGAAAATTGAGAGAAAAGTCAGAGTGATGCCTGAGAAAGAAAACCGAAAAGCATTACCGATGAGCAGAATCACAAGCATTACTGATAGCCATAATTATAGTGTTAACCGACGGATAGACAAGCTTGAAGGACATACAACCCCGATGGACAGACAACACTGACGGAGAAGCCCGAGGAGAACTTAAGTGTTGACCAAAGCTATCAAAGAGTTAAAACACCTAAGTTAACTAGAGTTCAGAAATGACAAAATACCTAGCTGGAAGAGATAAAGATAGACTTAACTAGTTGTTGACATTGTTTTTATCGAACAAGTTAAAGCCAGAGCTAAGTAAAATATTTAAAGTTGTTTTATACATTTGGAAAGAAGATTTCTAGAAGATAAAATAGGAGTTAATCTTTAAAGAAAGATTGGGTAAGATTGTGGATCATGCCAAGAACAAGAAAATCAAGAAGTGAGAAACGGTGATATCATGTCTATAAAGAGACAAATTAATTCATTATGAAAAAATGGGAGTGAATGAGAAAGAAGGATGCTAAAGAGAAACTGATGAAGAACAACTTAATACAGTCATGATCAATCAAGATGAGTAAAGAGCTAAAGATTTCTACGAACACCGAGCAACATAGAAGAACAACATCACCAAGTAGAAAGAAGTGGAGAAAAGATATTGAAAAGACATATTGATCAGAAAGGTAAAATGAGCTTACAATAGATTTAAAAATCTGCAAGTATAAGTTGTATGTGTGAATAGATCATATATTGTTTCAGTTTAACCATTGATTCAGAAAGTCTCTTAACCGAACAGGACTTAAAAATCCTTTCTATATTGAGATACATCCCATGGAGTATCAAAAATTTTGATCATGAAGATAGCATGAGATACCAGATACCATTTAAAAAACTACACTGGGTTTGGTCATAGAAGGTAGCATAGAGATTCCCGATATCAAGTGACAAACTATTCTATTTAAATCCTCTAACAAGTTCACACCTAACAGTGTGTTTGTAACCTTTAACATGGTTGTCTCTTCATCGAGATCACTTCAAAAGAGTGAAAAATTTAGGTTACCAGTCCCAAGTGGTTTTTCCCTTAATAGAGTTTCGACGTTAAAAATCCATGTGTCAATGTGTTTATGAGTCATTAATTTAGTGTTTTTCATTACACATAACTAATATGGATTGATCAGTATACTCTAAGAAATTTACTATTTTTTGATAAATGAAAGAATGCTATTCGGTAAACTTTAAGAATAAGGTTTAAAAGAAAACTTCAGGGAGTAGTTATTTGATAAGTATATTTTAAGGCATACATCTTCTAGGACTAAAGATAACTAGAGGCTTAATATTACGGTACTAAGTTTTTGGGTTGATTTACTAGAATATTTTTGAGGCCACTGATTAACCCCCCCTCTTAGTTATTATAACAGTAAAGTGCCATATAGAGGTCATGGGACCAGGGTTTCCAAGTTTTAACTAAGTTAAGGCATGGTTTAGTTGTCTTTGATTGGACGGCTAACACATTTCCTTAAAGTGAAGATGATCAACAGACAGTGTTCTAGGCATTGCAGCTGTATGACATGTGGATAAGTGATGAAGCCCAAACGAATCAAAGAAATGATAAAAGGAAAGTAAGTTTTAAAAGATTTGATGGTGGTTGTGAAGCCTTATGAAGAAGTTGCAAGAAATCTAGACTTTGAGGGATTGCGCCTGCATGACACATGGCCGATCAGATCACAGGCATAAGTAATTAAAAGTGCATCGACGACTCAATTTTAAAGATGAAAAAGGATTCAATATCAGTCATTGACAGTGAATTTATGCCACCTATAGCTGTTAGAATCAAACATTTTAAATATTCAAATATATTTCCAAGCGGTGGCACTGCTTTCCAGATCACAAAGCTATTTAATAGATAAATTTGATCTTCTAGGTCGATTTATTGAAGTGGTAGGGTGCTGAGGGGATGTTTTTTGTTGACTATGGTTTTTTTTTTTATGTGGGATGGTCTTAGAATTTTCTATTCATAATTGTATATCTTTCTGTAAACCCTGATCGATTGCTTGTATTTTCTGCTTCAAAGATGGTTATGTTCCCAAGACAAATTAGGTATGAAGATTAGATTGTATTTTCAGATCTTTTGAAGAAAGATCAGCCGGTGGAAAAAAGAAAGATAAGAGTCATATTTTTAAGAAGGACAAATGTCAGTTAGACATGAATTCTATGGTTTCCTTGTTCTATTTATATCCCTATTTTCTCTATTTTAAGAGTTCTGTTCTATTCCCATTTTCTCTACAAAAGTTTAAAGCAGGTTCCAAGTGTGGTTCCTCTGTATATATTTTCCCTCTTCTATGCATATAGGGTGTTATTGTATCCTTTCTATTTCAGGGAAGAACATCATTGTAATAGCTTGATTATGGATGAAATTCAGTATTGTTGTTTTGTTATCAAGATTGTCTCCATGTGTTTCTTAAATCATAGAGAATAAAGCATTAAGAATGTTTTAGTCTTGTCTGTTGTTGATCAACAATAGAGTCATTTAAGGAATGACTGTGATTTAAGATTTGTCTTCAAGTATGTATGAGTTGGAATATCAAGGGCATGCCAATTTTGTCTTTCAGTTGATGCTGATTAATGTATTGTCTATTCTAGGGTCTCTTCCAAGGGGAGGGTTAAATGCTTTGATTAGGTAATTACATAATTTAATACACAGGTGGATTCTTAAGTAAAACTTGATTAATAGGGCATGTCTTATGTAAGGTATATAGACATATCAAACTGTGCTATTTTCCTTTTTTCATGATCTTCGTTGCAATGTTATGCTTGAATTTGTTACCCAATGGATAAGGCACTAGTCCATGAAATATTTGGGGTGTTTCAGAGATCCATTAATCAAAACATAAATTGAAAATCATTTCCCTTTCATCTTGTTAGGAGTTAGGATTTCTCTAGTTTTTAGACATGCTCTATGCAAGTGGAATATTACATAAGACTTGATAAAATATTGAGGTACATGTTACCTAAAAGTTTGAAAACTATTTCACATTTATATATCTGCAAGCTTGTATTTGTCACAAAGGAGTCATGTGTGTGCAAATTAGGTAATACCCACCTGAGTGATGTGGAGCTCAAAGTGAAGGATGTTTTTTAATCCTCATTAATTAGAATTTGTTTTGTAGAATCAAGAGTTGGGAGTCATAGAGTTGGTCAGATATTAATCTATTTTGATTCTACAAGAAAAATATCTAACAAGATGTAAGGGTTATCATTGATGCTAGGTGGGAATGACAACTAAAGAAGTTGTAGGGTATTAAATATTTTAATTGGTCAACAGAGGATGAGGTCACACTTTGGGACAACAACAAAAATCCAAAGAAGAAGAAGCCAACAACAATAGACCTAGATGTAATAGATGAGAAATGAATGACACTTGTCACCTGATCAATGAGCACAGGGAATGTAATTATCATCAAGAATAGTGTAAGTTAGCCAGTATTGGTGGTCACTATGTCTCATAACAAATTTTAGAAGTTACCCTGAATATCGATGGACAAAGGTGCCAAGGGAAAAAGATAAAGAATGATTGCAAAGAAGATACTCAAGTTATCCTCCTCCACCGGCTAAAAGTTGTAACTAGTTTTGTCTTCTAGTGTTTTTCTCTTTTCCTAGCCATTCGAAGCTTGTTGCATCATGTTTCTTTCAGGATTCCAAGAAGGCTAGAGTACACTATAAATAGTAAGTTGTAATGTAATATTAAGGATGGTGAATTCACAACTGTGAAGCACTTTTCTGATTTTTGTATGTTTTGAGGATTTTGTCATTCTGAATGTATTGAACAAAGATATTTTAATAAAATATAGTGGAATTCCTTTTGCATATCTGTGATTTCTTCATGTGTTTCTATTTGAATTCTTGTGTATTGAGTTTGTAAGGTAAGTTCAATATACTGTTTACAAGGTATATGTGAGATTGTTCTTAAGTTTCTTCCAAGGGAGGGGTAATTCTTAAGGGTAGTTTTAGAGGGTTAAATATTTGCATAAGAATTTGATACATAGATACGAGAATGAGAAGATGACTTGTAAGAAATTTCATTTGGGTTCTAAGTGTGTTATTATTAAAAAGTTTCTATGAATATATATTTCATTTGACTCTTTGCCCTGGATTAGGCACTGGTCTATATTTGAATAGTAGTTGTCATCATCAAATCTTAAAATCTAAACAATCTTTTTATTTTATGTTTAAGAATGTAGATGTCTATGATCTATATTGAAGAGTACATACATTATTGTTGATTCATTAAAGAATTGAATCATTAGGTTAGCCTTCCTGAGTTTGGAACTTGAAGAGAAGAAGGATGAAAATCCTTATTTCACTAATATTTTCTCTCGTCAATTTCATAGTTTGGCTTGTAAAGCTCTGCACAAGGTTGGTTGTTAGCATATGTAAAGTTTGTTATCAATAGTTGGAGTAAAAGGCATGAAAAAATCATTGTGAGAAGCTAACCCACTGTGTGATTTATTGAGAAGTAGTAAATCAAGAAAGGCACACCTATTTGAGTCTACGGAGCTCAAAGTGAAGAAAGATTTGATCCTTGTTAATTAGACTTTTACTTGTTGAATCAAGAGTTGGGAATCATAGAGTCAAGCATTGATTCTTCATTAGGATTCCGCAAGAAAAATCTCTAACAGATTGTTAACTAAGGAATCTCCACCAAAATTCGCACCACAATTTTCTAAACGATCTTATTGTAAAGCAATGAGGATCTCATTTTTATCAAGGCATTAAAGAAAAAGACCATTGTAAGAGCTTATTGTAGAAATTTTGTGAATTCGAGTACTAGTGTTCCTTGTTATTGATTTGGGAAAGGTAGAATCTTTTATGTAATGGAAGATGTGTGAATACCATTCATCCAAATGAAGACTCAAACAATAAGTGTCATTATTAGAGGTTTCTAAAATAGTTGGACTAACAAGATTATGTATGGTGAACTAATAACTCTTAATAGTTTTTTTCTAAAGAGATAAGTGAGGTCATGCTTCCCATGGTGTTGACATGTCTATTATATTTACAAGGTAGATTTGAAATAGAATGAGAGGAAAATTTAGCCGATAAATTCAAGGATAAATCACAATATTGCATCAACTTAGTATGTTTATCTTGATATGTTCCATTGATCTGTTGCACAATCAATTAAAAATATTGAAAGGTTTTAATATGTTTCACCTTAATGGACAAAGCCACTTTTAGTCCAGTGATAAGGGCTTCATATTCTGTAATGTTGTTAGTGCAAGAGAAATTAAGTTGATATGAAAAAGGTATAGGTTTCTTTGAGGGAGATACAAGAATAAAACTAACACCAAAGCCAGTTCTGCATCTAAATCCATCAAAGTATAATTTCCATGTATCATTGATGTCTATAGGTGTAACACCCTAAATTTGGCACCTAATAATCCTAATCAATTTTGGTGCATTCCTTCAATCTTATCATCATTGAAGTCCTATTGTACTAGGCAAATTCTCCTCCTAATTGACTTTAATTTACTAAGTCTCAAATGCATAAAACCCATATTTGCATAAATCTGACATTATATTTAATTCCTAAATCATCAAGGTTTATTAGCTAAAATCCCTATGCTTAATTGATTTAATTATAAAGTCCTAAGTGCTTTAAAATTAAATTAATTCCACCCCCTTTAGCTAATATACATAAAAAGGAATTGAATAGTTATTTAGTTGATTGAATGGATTATCCTCAAAAAGAATTCCATAATTCTATATGAAAGGTCACTCATGTGGC
>MU228428.1:1432575-1445659 GCA_018584345.1 Thuja plicata | reverse complement strand
AATAATCCATCCTTTTAATTAAATAATTCATGCTTTTTTGTCTCAAATGAAAGTGAAGAGGCAACCGTTTCTTTTCAAGAAACTCTTCACCCTCTTTCCATGCTTTTCTATAAATTGGACCCCTTTTCTTCATTAGAGAGGATGATTTTTGAGAGCATCAAACTTATAGTGAAATTTAAATTGATTATTTCATGCTTTTGAGTTTAAATTGCATAATTAGATTAATTTCAATTTGGATTAAAGATATGTTGATCTTATTTGCAATTCATTTTCATATCTAACATCTCAGTTTCATCTCTCAAGCTTTCTAGTTTAAATGCAATTTCAATTCTAGATTAATTGCAATTCATTTCTATATTAAGAGTGTTTCATTTCTTGGATTAATTGCAATTTCATTCCATAGAGTAGTTGCAATTCCAATTCTAGACTAGTTGCATTTGATTCCATAGATTAATTGCAATTCATTTCTAGAATAAGAGCAATCTCATTTCATAGATTAATTATAGTGCATTCATGGATTAATGGAAACTTCATCTTCTCTCATGCTTTAGAAATCTTCCATGTTAGCAATGGTCAGGTTGTTGGCTCTCGTTCTGAGAGTAAATTCAACATCCCCAACTGACAAGTATCTAGGTACCACTGATCCCAAAGGTGTAGAACTCCCCAAATATGACAAGTATCTAGGTACCACTGATCCTCAGGATCATTTAAGATAATTTGGCACCTTATCGATGGAGTTTATACATGATCAAACATATTTGATGCATCTTTTTCCATGAAGTTTGGGTGGCCTTGCCATGGAGTGGTTCTCATGACTACCCACTAGTATCAAGACTTTTGACGAGATTGCCAATCTCTTTATACAACATTATTCTCACAATATTCAACATCCTGTCAATATAAGGGACCTTTGCAACCTCAAGCAAAGAAAAGGGGAACCATTCTTAACATTTCTCCAAAGATGGAGACAAATTTGCACAAAGTACCCTCGCAAAATACCCGAGTGCAAGAAACTCGATATATTCTTGTATAATCTCACCCCTGATTTTGGGTATCAAGTCCAACTTCAAGGTCCCCTTAATTTTGATAGTATGATAAAACAAGCTATGAGAATAGAAGCATTTATGGTTAAAAAGGTGAATTGACCTTGAATAAAGATAACAAACAAAACCCCTCATCTTCCAAAAAAGATAAAGGGAAATTTTCCAACAAAAAATAGGGATGTTGTGAATGATGGGGTGGTTGATAACGTGACTTCAACTTCTTCAAAACTGGTCTTCAATCTAACCTCTGGTATACAAGAAACAAAAGCTGTTGAAAAAGCTACAACCAATACTCAACAGCCTTCTAGATTTTCTGGCAATAAACCTTGGGCAACACGACCCAAGCGTGAATTTACCTCTTTGGGAAAACCGCTTGATGTGGTTTTCAAAACTTTGGTACAAAATCAGATTCTTGCTACTTTGGAGAAATGTCTATATGATTTGCAACCACGACCTCATTGGTGGAATGAGAATACTTACTGTGACTACCATCAAAACAAAGGTCATAAGACTGCTACATGTCTCCAATTACGTCATAAAGTCTAAGATTTGATTGACAATAAGGTTATCGTTGTGGAAAATCATAACAAGAATTTGGATCATGAAGCTTTTAAAGATCCCTTTCCTCGTCATGAGAAAG
Source organism: Thuja plicata (assembly GCA_018584345.1). Lineage (NCBI taxonomy): Eukaryota > Viridiplantae > Streptophyta > Pinopsida > Cupressales > Cupressaceae > Thuja > Thuja plicata. The sequence continues at coordinate 1,443,976 of MU228428.1, read as the reverse complement.
GTGAATCCTCTAACACTCAGAATAATAATTCCAAATTTAATTACGCACATACCACTTACGATAATGTTATCAACATGATTGAACCAGTGGAAGTGGAATATTGCAATATGTTTACTAGCAAGGGAACTGGGAATGCTTCTAAACCCAGAACCCCATTTGTCTTGAGAGGCCCTGGGTCTTGATTATCAGAATCTGAAACATCTCAAGATTGTGCAAATGTTGTTACTAGATCTCAGGATAAAATCACTATCAAGGGTCCTAACCCATCTTCTGCTATGTCCATGCCAAAACAAACTGTGGATAAGACTGTTGTTGGCTCTGCCAACAAGACCACGAAGGTGGTCCCTACACCTCCTACTACTAGTTATAGCATTCTTGACCAGCTTCAAAGGACCAATGCTCAGATAACTATTTTATAGATATTGAAGATCTCGCCTGCTCATAGGCAGATTTTGGACAAAGATCTCACAGAAGCTAATGTCCCCAAAGCTATCAATCTAGATCAGTTTCAATCCATGGTGGGTCACCTAATTTCACCGCATTATTTGTCCTTCTCTCAAGAAGATGATCACTCCATTAGTCACCCACATAATGCTCCTCTGCACATAGAAGTCATGATTGGCAATCAGCTAGTCCACTGCATCCTCATTGACAATGGTTCTGGTCTCAATATTTGCTCCACTCATTTTATTTCTCGGCTAGGTTATGGTGAAGACCGCATAGATTCTCGCAAAAGAATTACCATTAAGGCCTATGATGAGGAAGAGATAAATCTAAAGGTCTAGTTGTGTTACCCATTAGGGTTGGTCTAGTTGAAAGAGATGTCACGTGTCAGGTGCTAGACCTTCCTCTTGCGTATAATATCTTGCTAGGGAGACCGTGGATCCATGAGATGCAAGCAATTCCTTCCACATACCATCAGTGTATTAAATTTTCTTTTCAAGGCGCAGAGGTGACAATTCCTGCCAGTATGGGCTCTTCTTGTAATGCTCTCACTCAATCAACTGATAGTCTTGTTCTGACTAATAGAAAATACACAGAAATCTGTGATGCCAAGCTCAGAGATATGGAACAAACCTTGAAAATCAAAAACATAGGCATGGTTGGATATCAAATAGAACCTGTGCTATCTTTAGTAGCTCTACCTCCATCTCCCCATTCTTATGGGAGACCTTCTGAGAAAAACAAATCTTCTGCTACTCTTGAGGTAGTTTATGACAATGTCTTTGTATGGTCCTCTACACAATTAGAAGATGAAGATGAGGAAAGAGCTATTAAGGCTTGGCTTTGTAAAGGAAAGAACACAGCTTAATAGATTGCCCCGGCTCGAGAAATAAACCCCATCAATGAAGGTCTTAAGATTATGAAACATTTTGGGTACAAAGGGAGTGGCCCAATAGGGGTGAATGGAAATGGGTTACTAGAACCTATTCAAGCTATAGGTCAAAAGACAAAAGACACCACTGGTTTACATTTCAAAAAGATCCCATTCCATCTAGGGATCAATAAATTTGTGCCAGAAGTAGAACCTACACCAAAAATTGAAGGTACAGCTGGAGTTGACACCATAGAAGATAGCTCCGATGAGGATTTATTTCCTTATCCCATTCCTCTAGAACTAGTAGCATTCTTCGCTGAGCCAGATAAATTTGTACCACGCATCAGTACAACTGAGAGTGACAGTGATTTTGATAAAACTACTCCACTTGATGCACTAACTTATGAATAATGGAAAGTGTTGCAAGATCCTAACTTCCAAGGTGAAAGATATGTACCACCAGAGTTTCAAGAAAATTTGGCACAAGAATAGGCTGGTATTGCAAGAACTCCTAAACCTTCATGGTGCAAGCACCCAAGTCAGATTTTGGATCCAGACTCTCATGAATATGAGTTTGATAGTTTTTTAGTTTTTCAGAAGGATCTTATGAAAAACTTCTCGACGTGTCAACATGTCCTCCACTAGTGAAGAAAGTGTCAACATGACCGAGGCTGACATCAAGTATCTTAGTCAGAAAATTAAAAGAAGAAAAAACAGGCGCTCTGATGGTGAAAACCACATTGTGGCAGTATCAGAGCCAAAAAAAGTAAAAAGAAAAGATGTATCTGAAGGTGAAAACCTCTCTGAGGCACCTGAGGATGAGATACTTGATGTGCTTTTGAGTCACTTCCAAGAACATTCATCAGTGTTAATTGAGCCAACTCAGCCAATAAATTTGGGAACAGAAGAACATCCACACATCATTCATGTGGCCAAGTCATTATCTACAGAAGAACTTAAGGAATTCACAGAATTCTTCCAAGAGAAAAAGATAAATTTTTCATGGATGTATTCTAACATGTCGGGTGTGGATCTTGATCTCATTATGTATCACTTATCAATAGCTCCAGGTGTGAAACTAGTTAAACAAAAACTTAGAAAGATGCATCCGCATGTGGCTTTAATAAAAAAGGCAGAATTGGAAAAACTTCTAAAAGTTGGGTTCATCCGAGTGATTGATTATGCAAAGTGGATCTCTAATATAGTCCCAGTGACTAAACATGACAAATCTATCAGGGTTTGCACAGACTTTAGAGATTTAAATTTGGCATGTCCCAAAGATGATTTTCCACTTCCCAATATTGACATGATCATGGACATGACAATAGGATATGAGATGTATTCACTAATGGACGGTTTCTATAGCTATAATCAAATCAAAATTGCACTAGAGGACCAAGAGAAGACCACTTTTACTTGTGCATGGGGTACATTTTGCTGGAATGTTATGCCCTTTGGTCTAAAAAATGCTGGAGCTACTTATCAAAGAGTTGTCACTACAATATTTCATGACATGATGCATAGGACAATGAAGGACTACATGGATGACACACTTTCTAAAAGTATGGATAGAAAGACACATTTGACTGATCTAGGTCCCATACTAGATCGTATGGAAAAATTCAGGTTGCGTCTTAACCTTAAGAAATGTGCATTTGGGGTTACTTTAGGAAAATTATTGGGCTATATCATCTCTGCTAAAGGAATGGAGGTGGATCCAGTAAAGGTAGAAGCTATAATGGAAATGCCTCCACCTCATAATATCAAACAAATAAGAGGTCTCCAAGGTCAGCTCGAATCTATCAGGCATTTCATATCACAACTAGTTGACAAGTCACAACCATTCACCAAAACTCTGCATAAAGGTGTGACTTATGAGTGGAACAAAGAATGTGAACAAGGCTTTCAATAGATCAAGAAATATGTATCTAATCTGCCCATATTGATGCCTCCCATTTAGGGGAAGCCTTTGATCTTATATATCTCAGCAACGAAAACATCCTTGGGTGCTCTCTTGGCCGAAGAAGATCAAAATCATAAAGAAAGAGCCATTTACTACATCAGCAGAACATTGGTCTCTTACGAAATGAATTATTCTGTAATTGAGAAGGCTTTCCTAGTAGTGGTGTTTGCTTCCCAGAAGTTATGACACTACATGTTGGCTCACACTACAAGGTTAATCGCAAAAATTGATCCATTGAAATACTTACTCAATAAAGCTACCCTCACAGGTAGACTAGCTAAATGGGTCATGCTCCTTAGTGAGTTTGATATTGAATATGTTGAGAGGAAAGCTATCAAAGGACAAGCGATCGCGGATCAGTTAGTTGAAGCACCCATTACAGATCATCAACCATTAAGAATGGAATTCTCAGATGAGTCCATCATGCTTCTCATGCATCAGACATGGACAATGTTCTTTGATGGTTCATTCACCCAATAGGGGTCAGGAGCTGGAATTATTCTTATCACACCTTAGCGGTATTCCTTACGAAAGGCATACAAAATGATGTTTCCTTGTACCAATAACACCGTTGAATATGAAGCTTTGATTAATGGGATAAATATCTCTATTGAATGGCAAGTGGATGAATTAAAAGTCTTTGGAGACTCACAACTGATTATCAATCAAGTGAACGACATCTATTATATGAAAGATGAAAAGCTAGTGCCCTATAAAAAGATGGTTGACAGCCTTAAGAAATACTTTGTACATGTTACTTTTTAGCAAATTCCTAGGGTGGATAATAAAGCGGCTAATGCTATGGCCACTCTAGCTTCTATGTTACAAATGTTGGCGAATGATTTCAGACATGAGTTCCTAGTGGAGACGTTATGCTACTGACTCTCCTGACTCCAAGATGATCTGTTCAGTCATTGGACATGATTCATCCTGCTACCATCACATCGATTCTTATCTCCGTGACCAAATTATTCCTAAAACATATACTAGAAATGAAAAATGTCACCTCATCCACAGTGCTTTATGGTATGTCATTGTAGCAAATGACTTGTATAGACAAGGTCTAGACGGTACCCTCCTTAGGTGTCTAGAACCTAATGAGTCCAAACGTGCGTTAGAAGAGGTACATGAAGGCATTTGTGGTTCTCACTTGAATGGTTTGACACTGGATTTTAAACTTATTAGAGCTGGTTATTATTGGCCCAATATGGAGAAGGAAGCTACACAGTTTGCCAAGTCTTGCAAACAATGTCAACTCCATGGTAATTTGATTCATGCTCTAGCCAAGGAGCTTATTCCCTTCATCATTTTCTGGCCATTTCAATAGTGGGATTTCAACTTAGTGGGTCAGATATATTTGTCTTCTTTGAGAGGACATAAGTACATCATTACTGCTATGGATTATTTTAGTAAATGGGTTGAGGCAATACCTCTCAGTGTAGCTAATGGAAAATCTGTAGCTATGTTCATGCTAAATTACATTATCTATAGATATGGTGTACCTTCCTCTATTATCACTGACAATGGAGGAAAATTCAAGAACAAAGATCTGAAAAATTTATGCACTAAGTTCAAGATTATTCAACATTGGTCTTTTATTTATTACCCCCAGGGTAATGGGTAGGCTGAAGCTTCCAACAAGACAATTCTCAAGATCCTGCACCATACAGTACACAAATCTGGATGAGGTTGGCATCTCCAGATCAATTTGTCTTTATGGGCCTATCGCACCAGTATAAGAACTCCAATAGGGGCCACACCATTTGCTTTAGTCTATGGTGCAAATGCAGTACTACCTTTTGAGGTTGAGATTCCTACTTTGCGAGTCTCTCTGAAGGGCCTCATCACTGATGATGATATTAGAATATCTTAGCTACAAGAGCTAGAACTACTGGATGAACGTCAGAAGGTGGCGTTCGATCATCTCAGAGTATATCAAAAGAGGATATCTAAGAGCTATAACAAGAAGGTTAGACCAAGAGACTTCCAAATGGATGATCTCATCCTGAGAGAGAACCCTATGAATCAACAACAATGAACTCAGAAGGGAAAGTTTCAACCAAATTGGCTTGGTCCTTATATTATTACTACAGTATTTGGGTTTGGTGCCTATCAACTCTCCACTATAGAAGGTGAACAACTCAAAGATCCCATCAACACTCTTCACCTAAAGAAATTCTACAGTTGAGATATCTTTTGCATGCTTATGTACATACTTTATTCTGAAAAAATCCTAAAAATTGTAAAATGTCCTGAAAAAAATGATCATCTTAGTGAAAACCTGGCAAACAGGCACTTTGATGTATCTATTATCCTGGTGAAAACCTGGTAAACAGGTGCCTTGATAATACCAAAAAAAATGAAAAAATACAAAAAATTCAAAAAAAGAAAAAGAACAAAAAAATTGAAAAAATGAAAATACAAAAAAAAGAGAAAAAAGAGAAAAATGTGCCATTGATGATAACCTGGTAAATAGGCGTCATGGTAGCAAAAATATAATTTCTGCCAAGATGGTGAAAACCTAGTAAATAGGTGCCTCTTGTTTTGCAATGCTTTATCTATCGCAACATCTCTTGGATTTCTCGCATTTGCTAGTTCACTTTTCTTCTTTCCCACTTCAGTTCACTTTCCTGCTTTAGTGTGCTCATGCTTTTTCTTTCATTCATCTTTGAGATTTTGCTCGATCTCACATGGATTGAAACTAGTCACACCTGGGGGCATGTTCCTAGTCTAGGGGGCATTGTCTTATCTTTTTGGAGTCTTTCTCCTTTTGCATCGGTCACCAGTGGATCTTACTACGTCTACCTACCAATGCTTCGTAGCACTTCGTCTCTTCTTGAGACTCTCTTTCACATCAGTTACCAGTGGTTCTCACTATGTCTACTTTCTGATGCTTAGATCTCATTATCAATCTTTATGCTTGAGAATCTCTCTCACGATAGTCACCAGTGGTTCTCACTGAGTCTGCCTACTGTCGCTACATTGCTGAGGTTTCTCACATCATCTCGCTATCTATTTGTTCAGCTTCGATCCATTCATTACTTAGGGGCATGGTTCCCCACTTTGATCTCTCTTTGATTTGCACTTGAGTTATTAATATTGTCAAAGGACAACTCTCTACTAGCACGAACTGGTGTTTCTCAACACCTTAATCAAAAACTGTTTCTCAACACTCTCTTTGGACGCATCTGTATTTTTCAACACACATCAGATATCTCACGATGTAAATATCTCTTGATAGCAATCAAACATAATGCACTCACAAGCATAATGGTGTTTTTCAATACCCTAAACATAGACACATTCATAAGCCTTGAAACATGCTAAGATATGATTGACTCTTTCTTTGTATGCTGTCTATTCTTATGAATTTCACTGATGTTTTCTTTGTTTACTGCTTGTTGGTGTGGTTTTGATGATCTGAAAATGTCAAAATAAATAGGGTGTATGTGATAAGAGCTTCTGCATTAAGGTGGAAAAGCCTCACATCCCTTGATCTTGATTATTTGTATGCCAAGGGGAGGTCGAAACTATCTCCTTGACTGTTATTGCTTTGTTTGTTTACTTGTGAACTTTTACTACATCAAATTGGAAACAATGTTCAGGTCACCTTGGCTTTTGTGCCTTGGTGCTTATGTTTGTTTCCTACATTTTTTTCTGATTAAAGTCATATTCAGATTCTTATGGTTGCAGTAGCACCAGTAAGGATTGTATTGACTCTGACGATCCAAAAGCACTAGATGATGATAAATACGATGAGTCCAACAACCAAGTCCTAGGATTCCATTTAGCTTAGGCTTGCATTTGCATTGTAGGCTTGCATTCACATTTTAGGCTTGCATTGTGGCAATTTTGGTGCTCTCTTCATTTGTCTTCTCATTCTTCAAAGGTCCTCATCTTTCATCATGGTTTCTTCTCGACTGCGCAAGTGTCTAGTCCTCGCTCTCGATCTTTGTTTGTGTTCTTTTGGTTAGTACATGTTGTATATTGTAATATCCTGCATGAGATGATTAGTACCATTGCATTCATTGCATTACATTCATTTCCAAAAAGTGTATTTCCATACATTCACTTGCATTTATATATATCCATAAACATGTAAATCAAATCATACATAGCATTTATCCATCTAACATCTATCATAGCATTTTCATACATCAGTAAAACATGTGCATAAACATTTTCATATTCATCCATGGCATACATCTCTAATCCATACATCTAATTGGAAATCATCTCATAAAACATACACATCTAAAGCAATATATAAACATGTACAATGATGCCAAAAACTAAGCTCATATATGTCAAAATGGTGGTACAATATGTGTGTCAATTTATCTCATCTAACCACCCGGAGGAGGTGGAGGGGGTGGCATACCCTACTGCTGAGGGGGTGGCATACCCTGCTACTGAGGAGGAGGTCCCGGTGGAACGGCCCATGCACCAACATACTCTGTAAAAGGCTGAATCTGATTCGCTGCCTTAGGAACTGCAATAGTGTACACAACATAGTAATAAGAAGCCTAAGCAGCCTCGTATCTAGTCTCTAACTGTGATCTAGCCAGTGCCTCTTGTAACTCCTGGATCTCTTGGTCTCGCTCAGATATCTGTGTATCCCAAATAATCACCTGTGTATGGAGGTCATCACACTCCCTCTAAGACTGTTAGGCTCTCTCTCTAACTCTCTAGAGAGCCTCCTGCAACTGTGCTACCTATTCGCCTGCTGGTGGATCAGTCAGAATACCATCAGCCATGATAGTATCATCTACCTGCTTAGTGGTCCTGTCCTAACTACCACTGGGCCCAGCACCTGCCTCTGATCCCATGGGTCTAATAGGAATATTAGTCTGAGATGTCCATGGTCATACAACTCTCTCCTGCTGCTGTAAAAGTGGCTGCTGTACCTGTGGAGGCACCTGCTACTGCGGTGGTGGCCATACTGCCTACTTTTCATGAGGTATCAGAATAATAGGAGCTCTAAATCTGACAAATGGATGGGCTAACATGTGATCTCTGTATGCAGGTGTCATACCTACATTCATCATTGCGGCCATATAATCCCACCTGGCTGGTGGTACTCAGGAATCTATGATACTGTGACCCTTGTCAAGCTGTCATTGCCAACCCTTCTTCATCTCATCGACAAATCGGGTGTAAGTACAGTACTCCTGAGACACATCCTGTGGTCTCTTGAACTAGTGCAATACATGCATGAGAAAGAAGCACTTAATAACAGTGATGGTATGCCCAATCAAAGGATATGAATAGAACATATATGATAGCTCATGATGAGCATCATCCCATACCTTAGTGGCAACCCAAGGTTTCCATATGACTGCGGCCATGTCATCTATTTGTGCTCTCCACTGATCTGTCTTACCCAGCGTAGGCTAGGTCATCGGTCTTGTGTACCTATATATGTACGGCTCTAAAGGCTACCGTGTGTCATGAAATATCAACTTGCATATGGGAAGGTGCTCCCAGGCCCAAATATGAAGAATGACGACTCCTTTTGCCATGGTACGTGCACCTTGATACACAATCTCATGCATCCTGAGGTACATCTAAGAAAGCATGCACTCACCCCATCTGAAAGTAATTGCAGGAGCAGCCAACATCTTCTACAACATACATCCCCAGCTGCACTCCAATTGATGCTGACCGTGATCAGGAACCAAGTGATAACTCAGGAATAGTGCTAATACAACTACCAGTGGGTAATCTCTGCCATAGCCGTGAATCAAATCCTCACATGAAATGGCCTGACCCATCACCAAATCATCCTGGAGCACTGCTCTTAAAGCTAGTGTACCTGCTCTGGGCTGAGTGTTGTACTCCACACAAACTCTGTGGAAAGGCACTCTCAAAATCTTGTATATGTCCTTAGGAGTGACCGTCATATCCCCCTGTGGCAAGTGAAAGGTGTTCATCTCTGAGTGGAAACGCTCAACTAGGGCACCCAGTAAGCCGTGATTTACCCAAATATTGGGTGCATCATGAAGGTAAGTCAATCCTAGCCTGTCAATGTGGGCACTGTCAGCATCTGATAATCTTTGGAGTATCTCACCCATGACAGGATGATGTGATCAAAAATTGATATCAAGCAAGTCGACCTGCAAAGCAAGTGATGAAATTGGATCAGTACCTCAACATGATGATTTTCAAAGTAAAGACAAAAAATATAGCTACGGACCTATCCTACACATAGTTTTAAGATATTGCAACAGGCTGACTCTATGATGTAAGACAACAACAACTTTTTGATTTTGGCAAGCTTTTCATGCGAGAAAACTCTTTTCCCGCGTGAGGAAACTCTTTTCCCATGTGAGCTTTCTGGCTCGCACGAGATGGGATGTGTTCCTGCACGAGATTTCTAAAATCTCATGTGGCACAAGCATGCTCTTCGCACGAGCGCAGGGGAGGGGCCCGTGCAAGGAACCCCTAACCCACGTGAGGAATCAAATTCCTCACATGAAAGGAAATCTAGGCTGGCATGAGGAAACTATTTCCTCATGCGAGATTGGACGTGACAAAGTTTAAAAAGGCCTAAAACATGCTAAAATGCTATAAATTGATAAATTTTTTTGAAATACAGGATCAAGTTGCGATTACTCACAAGTGTGTCATACTCCAATGGCTGGTTGTGTCATCGGGAGCACTCAAATCGGTGTGTGTGCAATGGAATGCTGTCAATGTTAGCTGGAGCCCTTGCCATCGCTAAAGTCAAAGGTGAATAATGATTTGAAAATGACCCCTTCAGGCCTTATATAGCCTTTGACCTAATTTTTCAAAGTGCTCTATTTTATGTGAAAATAGCACCCTTGGCTAAATGGACCATTCTGAATCTATTTTTGTGATTGAAATCAAAATCTGACACTCCTAAGCAGCTCAAAATGTTTTAAAATTTTGGGACCGACGTGATCAGATGCATGTGCAGCCAATTTTATGACGTCGCTTTCTTGTCAGAATTATCTCTTGTTATCATTTTCTCAGATTCTGCAATCTTTTCATCAAAGTCAACTCTAGTCAATTATAGATTTCTTTGGATCTTCGATCTTGTTTCTATCTGTGATTTCTCACTCTCATCTTTAGGATGTGTCATCTTTTGATTTCGCTCCCAAGGGGGCAAGATGATTGCATCATTAAATCTTTCACATTATTCTTGAATCAGTCTGATCTGAATCAAAAGTCCCCATCACTAGGGGCATCTCATCACTTGGGGCATATTCAGTTTTTTGTACCTTATGGTCGAAATTGGATATTCCATGATCTCGAATTGCTAGGGGCATCTTGATGTCTCACATCTTGTCATCTATCTTTCTAGGTATCTAAGCAGTCTAACTCCGATCCTCAAGGATTAAGCTTCGTTCTGAAGATGATTCTTGAAATCTCATTAGATATTGGGGCAATCTAAACCTAATTCCTAAAAGTTATGCTTCGTTCTAAATATGGCTCTCAAAAACTCTTTAGACTGTTATCTAGGCAATCTAACCTAGATCTCGGAGGGCTAACCTTTGTATTGGGGAAATCTAACCCTGATTTTGAAGATAGTCCTAGATCTTCATCAGCTATCAGTGGACATTGGGGCAATCTAACCCCAATTCCAATCTTCTCTCAGATGATTCTGCTTCTCAATCTGATTGGTGTCTTGGCAACCTAACCTAGACTTTTGAAATCTTCATCTTCACTTTAGACTGTTCTTTGAATCAATGCGTTGTTCGCACATCAATTCAAAGAGGGGAAAAATGTAACACCTCAAAATTGGCACCTAATAATCCTAATCAATTTTGGTGCATTCCTTCAATTTTCTCATCATCAAAGTCCTATTATACTAGGCAAATTCTCCTCCTAATTGACTTTAATTGACTAAGTCTCAAATGCAGAAAACCCAAATTTGCATAAATCTGACATTATATTTAATTCCTAAATTATCAAGGTTTATTAGCTGAAATCCCTATGATTAATTGATTTAATTCTAAATTCCTAAGTTCTTTTAAATTAAATTAATTCCACCCCCTTTAGCTAATATACATAAAAAGGAATTGAATAGTTATTTAATTGATTGAATGGATTATCCTCAAAAGGAATTCCATAATTCTATATGAAAGGTCACTCAT
>MU228428.1:1404664-1432283 GCA_018584345.1 Thuja plicata | reverse complement strand
TTTCATCTCTCAAGCTTTCTAGTTTAAATGCAATTTCAATTCTTGATTAATTGCAATTCATTTCTAGATTAAGAGTATTTCATTTCTTAGATTAATTGCAATTTCATTCCATAGAGTAGTTGCAATTCCAATTCTAGACTAGTTGCATTTGATTTCATAGATTAATTGCAATTCATTTCTAGAATAAGAGCAATCTCATTTCATAGATTAATTGTAGTGCATTCATGGATTAATGGCAACTTCATCTTCTCTCATGCTTTAGAAATCCTCCATGTTAGCAATGATCAGGTTGTTGGCTCTCGTTCTAAGAGTAAATTTGACATCCCCAACTAATTAGGACGCAGCAAGTCACTTCAATTGAATTTGCAGGATAAACAATTCATGTTTGTCTTTGTGAATTGAACAATTGAGTAAAGACTATGCTGAGTTTGTGCCTGATTTAGAGGTCACATTCAAGCAAACACAATAGGTAAGACAAATTTGTTAGGAAAAATGATAGGAGTAGAAGATAAAGTAGATGAAGGAGCTTTATCAAGATGATTGGTTAAAGCTTCTCCTTTACTTGCCTTTTGAGAAACAAAATTTAAATCAAATTCACGCAACATCATAACCCATTTAGCTAAGCGTCTAGATAAGTGAATTTTTGAGAAAACATGTTTCAAAGGATCAAATTTTTTGATGACATTTATTTCAGCATTAAGAAGGTAATGTCATAGTTTTTGGCAAGAAAAAAATAAAGCTATACATTTTTTTTTGTAGTGTATCGAGTTTCATAATCCACCAAAGTACGACTAATGTAATAGACTGGTCGCTCTTTTCCATTCTTATCATGTTGAGCTAAAACACCAGCTACAGCTTTTAGAAGAAGAAGAAGTGTACATAAATAATGGTTGATTAGGTTGAGCGGGGTAGAAGATAGGAGGATTAGAAAGATATTGTTTGATTAATTCAAATTTCTATTTACAATCATCATTCCAAGAGGAATTAGAGTGTTTTTTCAACAAGAAAGTGAAAGGACTGATACGATCCACCAAGTGTGATAGAAAGTGATGAATAGATTGTATTTTTCCTTGTAAACTATGAAGTTGTGAAATGTTTCATGGAGGTGGCATATTAATAACAACGTCAATTTTTTTAGTATCCACTTCAATACCCATATTTGAAATAATAAATCCAAGATGTTTTCCACCATCCACACCAAAAGCACATTTTCAAGGTTTCAAATACATTTTATATTTACACATTCGTTCAAATATTTGTTTAAGAATAGGAACATGATCCTCAGGAGCTATAGATTTAACGAGAATATCATCAAAATAATCTTCAAGAATATTATGGATTTAATTGTGGAAGATAAGGGTCATATCACATTGATACTCCCACATTTTTCAACTCAAAGGGCAAGCCAACCCAACAAAAGGTTCCCCAAGGAGTAATGAAAGCGGTTTTGTATTGATCTTAAGTAGGGTTGAAAATTTGATTATAGCCAGAAAAAATGTCCATGAAAGATAATAAGGCATGTCCCACCGTAGAATTTGCAATCATGTCAATATTAGGGAGTGGTAAATCATCCTTCAGGGAATCTTTGGTTAAGTCACAAAAATCAATACACATTCATATTTTAATGTCACCCTTAGGTACAACTACAATGTTTGGTATCCAAGGAGATTAATCAATAGGATGAATAAAGACAAAGTCAAGGAGTTTTTCAATTTCATCTTTCACATGAAGATCAATAATAAGATTCATCTTTCATATCTTTTGTTTTACCGGATTTGCGGTAGGAAAAACTATGTTATGTGTTAAAATTTTAGGATCAATACTGGGCATATGAGAACAAGTCCAAGAAAAGACATCATAAAATTCAAGAAGCTGGGAAGTAAGCTTATTTTGTTCATCCCCATCTAGACATTTTACAATTTTAATGAATTTTTCATTGTTATAAGGATCCATTTTCACATCAATGGTATCAATAATCAAAAGATTACTTTATTGAGAGATGTCCATAGGCAAAGGGAGATTATGTTCAGAAATAGTTTCTTCCCCAAAGTATGCTTCAACATTCAAGCAAGAAAGAAATATGCTATTGTGGTGAAAAGGAGTAATATTATCATATTCCCCCAAGAATTCAGCTAAAGCATCGTCAGTACTAAAGGTATCTAAAGAGGATTTCTAATTGAAATCAATGAGATGAGGATTCACAACTTTCAAAGGTCCAAGAGAGACATTGTTAACATTGAGAGTAACTTGTGGTGGCTGCTTATAAGGATAAAAAAACTAATCCATAATCATGTTGATTTACATCATTGTCTAAGGGTACTCAAATTCCTTGTTCATATTTTCCACATCCATTTCCATTGAATCCATGTTTTTATAAAAAATGATAACCAAGGCCATAATGAGAAGTCATATATAAAAGAGTTAATGGTGCTTCATGAGTCACTATGTCATAAAAATCAGGTTTCATAGTTTCTAAAGATTCACTTGTGGAAGCAGAAAAATATTTATTACTAAGCTCATCAGAGAGAGGTTTCAATGTTATAGGTTCTTTGCCAACTTTAGACTGGTGATGTTCAAGTTTTGGAACTTTATACTCTCAAATATAAGTTGGTGTAAAATATAAGGTTCCTCAAACATCTTTTGAAAGGACACTAGTAGGAGAAGGATCATACTTATGTTATTGATCATGTTTTTCTTTGACAAACATAGGTTTAGTAATTGAATCATAATTCAAAAAAATATTTTGTCTATCATCTTCCATGAGAGTGTACATCAAATTATTGTAAATAAACTTGACTTTTCAATGAAGAGTGGAAGGAAAAACATGCATAGCATGTAACCAAGTTCTACCCAAAAGAAGATTGTAACTAAGAGGTCCAGGAATGAAATGAATAGGAGTGTCTAAAATAAAAGGCCCTACCTTAATAGGGAATTTAATGACACCCAATATTTTCTTAGAAACATTTTCAAAGCCACAAATAGAAATAAAATCAGGTTTTATAGTTGAGATATCAGCTTTGATCTCTTTCAACATGTCCATACTAAAAACATTTAATCCAAACCCATTACCAATTAAGGTCCTAAAAACGAGATTACCATTGATAAGGATAGCTACCATAAGGGCATCATGTTGATATTGAACTTATTTGGAGGGAAAATCATCTTAAGTGAAGATAATTTGAGCTGGAACATGTATAGTATGCATACATTCCTAAAAGTAATTGATGTTACCTTGACTAGGTGGAGGAGTTTGAAGAGTGGTTAATGATATGTAAAGGAAGTTTGAATATGTTCCCAAAGAGAAATCTTATCAGGAGTGGCATGCAATTTTTCTACCAAATCATACTCCTTTCCAAGATTGGGAGGTAAGTCTGGTTCTGGAGGAAGCATGGGTTGAGAAGGTGGTAAATAAATGGGAACAACCAGATTAGTAGGTTGAGGATTATTTATTGTATGATAGGGTTGAGACACCATATTCTATTCCTTAATATACTCCAAAGGACTTCTTGATTTTCCTTTCACAGTTATAATAGGCTTGTTTGGAGTTTGGAAATAATTTTGTTGATTGTATCCTTTAACTATAATCATATGTGTAGTGAAAGTTGGAAAGGAATATTGTGGAGGATAACCCTTAATAGTAATTATTGGTTTCCTAGGGGTTTGGGAGAAATTTGATTGAGTGCATCCTTTAACAATTATCACAGGGTTATTATTAATCATAGGTCAAGCATGGATAAACACTATAGGTGTTTCATTGTTGAAAATAGAATCATTCAAAGGAAGGAGTTTAAGTAGTTTTTGGTAAAAGGTTGGTTGAAGAGATGCAGAGGAAGATTGAGTAGAGATGGAGTCATCAAAGTCTTCACCTATAATAATAGAATCTTCACTACTAGACACTTCCCGAGGGTTCCTAACATGATTAATAGTAAAGGAAGTATAAAAATAATCACTAATAAAGATATCTTACATGTTTGAAATAAGCTAAAGACAAATGAAATGAAATGCAAGAAAATAAAAGATAACAATGTTTTTGTTCTTTTGACCTTTTTTATGATAAAAAATACAATGAAAGTGTAAAAAGATGAGTCTAATCTAATGCAATGTGTGAAAAGTAGATCAAATCACTAAATAAAAATGTTTTTGTTATTTTTGAGATTATTGAAATGCATGCAAGATCTAACTAACCAGCACAAAAGATACAATGCATGAAAGGTTTGGGTTCACCAAAATGTATAATAGGAAATGGTGAGAAATGTTAGCGTATAGATCATACAAAAAATATATGGGGGATATTATACATTGGAATAAAAAACCCTAGCCTAAATATAGATCTAGTAAGCACAACCAAGCGAGTAAGGATGCTAACTCAGGATCTAAGCTTTATAGGGTTGGATTTGGTTGGTTCCAATAGGGATTGTAAAAATTATATGTCAATCTGAATTTTAAAAGCCAATTATGAAAGTAAATTCAAAGAAATAGGGATGAGAAAGTGTTCACCCAAATATTGAAGTGGAAGGTTTCACTTTGAGACTGATTTTCCAACCTGTCAGGGTCCCAGATTCTAAAGTTTCTCAGACCTGGAAACCTGTAACCTGAAACTGACTATATGAAAAATTTATGATTCTAGAAAGGACAAGGTTGACCCAAGTTGGCCTAGTCCTATATGAGTCTGACCTAACTCGGCCTTGTATAAATATTTTGTAGACATGAAAACCTAATAGTTTCAGAATGATTAGACTATAAGATTCCTAGATCTGAACCTGTATCTGCACTTTGAAACCTACAAATCTAGAAAATGTATGTGTGGGTGGATATATAGGGTTTTTACTTAGTCAAACCCTCATTTTGGTGATTCCCACCTCCACAATTAGCCGTTAGAACAAGTATTATGTCATGTTCTTATGAATCTAGATTGTTTCTAGAATGCAAGTAAGCTAGAATGTAAAAGTAAATGCATAGATCTAACCCTATGTGTGATAGAGTCAAAACCTAGCATGTAAATACAAAATATTTTTTTTTGAAAGCATGCAAATATGAAGCATCAATGAATATATCTGAAAATAATAAGTAAATCATTCCAAGCCCCCAAGGGAAGAAGTACTCCTAGCGATCGTTACAATCTGTTTGAAACTCTATGATGTTGAAAATGATGTCTTGAATTCTTTATTTGAAGTTGTAGATGCTTGATTTTACTTCTTGAATGAAGTATTCAATAGATAACCCTTTCTTCAATGGATGTCATCAAACTTGGGCTTCCACCTTGCAATTGCTTATTGTAGTCAATTTGGGGTTTTCACCTTAAACTTGATTTTATTATGAAAAAATGAAGCAATTAGGGTGCTTTTATAGTGATTTCAATAGTCAAATTTGCACAGCTAAACATAGATCTAGAAACCCTTCAAATCCATTGGGATAGACCCATGCGCTAAATTTGGGCTATCTCTTAAGACAAGGTCGAGTTAGGTCTTATTGATAATATTATGTGTATGAATAATTGTGTCAAAGCCCTTAATCTCTCTAATCTTAATAATCAAGTTGAAATTTCTATTCCTATACCAACATCCTTTCCTAATGTCTCTACATACACATAACAGAGCTAGGTATGTGCAGGATCATGGTATGCCAAAATTGGCCCTTAAGTGACAATGAAATTTTAGAAAATAGGGCTAGACAACTTGACGTAAAAAATTGAATAATATCTATCTTTCTCTCTCTATCCCTCCTACTCCCCTTCTATTGTTCATTGGTGTAGTTGAACATAAACACAGGGAGGTACACTTGATTAAGTAGTGCATATATTCTTTTGGCTGGTTGAGGAGGGCATACTAAGAGATAGATTAGATTATTAGACAATTATACACTCTTCAAAGATGCATTCATTTAAAATATTAGATCCATGTACATGGACCATTTGGACATGAGAGTTGGCTTGTTTATGTCCTATTTCTTTCACTATGACTGGGGTAAGTGTCAGTCAAGTGAGTGGGTGGACGCATGGGTTCCATAGTATCTAACTCCTCTATCTCAAAGAATATCCATGAGAAATGATGACATGGAAATTTAATTTGAGTATGATCATGTTGAAAATAGTCTACAACTAGGACATATTTTTGCAGTTGTCTCCCCGCAAGGAAATTATGAGAGATCAAATTACTAGTTAGCACGATGTATACGGAGAAAAAGAAGCTAGCACAACCAATGAAAAATGATGATGGGTTCACATATCCTAGTATTTATTTGTTGTTGCGGGAACATGGTTGTGAACATAAATGATTAGAAAGAATTATATACCTACATTTGAAGACTATGAGAAGCACAAAACCATTCACATTTATTCCAACCTTGTTATAACATCAAATGTTTGTCACTTTTGTGCACTTAGGGAACCTAAGGGACACTATCAGTAGGGTATGGCATCAATAATTATGATGAGCGGGGAGACAAAATTGGACCATGCCTCATGTAAAATTTCCCATCTGGACGTGTTGGTGGTGGTGGTTTGTGCCCATGATGAATAGAGAGATATCTGGGTTGCCTTGCAACTTTCTATTAAATGCCTCTTACGATTTTTACTTTGGAAGAAAAATTGTTGCCCTAAATAAAAAATTTGGAGTCTTGAAAATATGAGATAGGTTATTGTAGAGGGGACTCTTGTGATCATATGGGTTTAGATGGAACATTTACAGGTGTCTGGGATTGAGAGAAATATCGCGTAAAGTTTGTTACTTTTGTGTAGTTAGGGCACGTAAAGGACATTATTTATAAGGTATGGCACCAAGAATTGTGACAAGTGGGAAGAAAAATTGGACAATCCCTTGGGTAAAAATGCCAAATTGGACATGTTGGTGGTGGCATTTTGTGGCCATGATGAAATATTTGGGCTGCCTTGCAACTTTCCATTGAAAGCCTTTGACACTTTTTGCATCGACATAAAAATCACTTCCCTAAATAAAACACTTAGAGTATTGAAAATATGAGTTAGGTTTTTGGAGAGGGTCCTTTGAAAATCCCAAGAGTTCATATAGATCATTCATAGGTTCCCCAGATTGAGAGAAAACCCTGTCAAAGTTTGTCACTTTTATGCACTTAAGGCACCTAAGGGACACTGTGGGTAGGATATGGTGCTGAGAGTACTGACGAATGGGGAGAAAAAATTGTACCATGCCTTATGTAAAACCTCCCAAAATAATGTGTTGGTGGTGTCAGTTTTCACCCATGACGAACAAAGAGAGATTTGGGCTACCTTGCAACTTTCCATTGAATGCCTTTAACTTTTTTTGCATTGACTTTTGCAACTTTATGACAAAATGGAAAAAAAACCCATATAGCTAAACCCAAAATGACTTGATTACAACATGAATGTACACAATACACCTTATTCCTATCAAAATGTTATTGAATCCATCATTTGAGCAATATGACTCCTTAAAGAAACTTTTCAAAATTGAAAAGTTGTTCAACAACTTTTGCATTTTTTTGTATTTTTTGCACTTTTTATAAAAAATCATGTGCGAACATTATTTAATGACCTAAAATGAAATAAATGTTCCTAAAATAGGTTAATTGGACCTTATTACATCAACAATGGAAGGCATATTAAAAACGTTTATCACCTTTTCACAACATTGATAATTTTGAACTACATTTACATTTTGGACCCATAGTGACTCTCAATGACATAGATTTATTGTAAAACCTTCCAAAATGGCCCTTAAGACCTTATTGAAAATGAAACAAATATTTCCAAATAAATCAAATATTATTGAAACATAGTAACAAAAACACTTCCATCATAAAAAATACGTAATGATTCCATAAACATGATTAATACATGTACCGCACATGAGGAAGAAATAATATGAAAATTCACATTATATATATGAAATTGTTTTAAAAAATACGTATCTCCATGTACAACTATGATGTAGAATTCACCTCAATCAAAGTTTTACAAAATGTGGCATATGTCATCTCAAAATATCTACAAAATATACATGTCTCTATACAACGTGGCTTATCCCATCTCAAAATGTGGCATATGACATCTCAAAATCTCTACAACCATATTTCTATATGAAATATTATTCTACTGGTGGATCATCAAAATGCAGCCTTTTTGAAGGAGTCTTTGGCTTTGACGGATCTAACACAAATTGAAAAATTCAAACCATAATTTAGATTGCTTAAATTATATTATTTGTACATATAAAAAATAAACATCAAAATTAATATATAGAACTATAATTTAATTGAAATTTAAAATTGAATTCTCATGTACCTCAGCTCTATGTCTCCTCATACGGTTAGGAGTCCTAGTATATGTTCTTGGCAGTGAAGGGATGTTGCTAACAGAGCCAGTGATGACCTATAAATGTTTGCAACCATGAAATTGATACGATTTATCTATAAAGTTGTTGATAAAAATATAAATTTACAAATCAGTTGAATTAAAATAAAAAATTACCTCCATTAAACCTTCTTCTGGCAATGTCGGTTCAGTCAACAAGGATAAAAATCCTTGGAATTGTACCTCCCTCAACCTAGGTGTTACCTACAAGAGTCAAATAAGATAAAATATTAGTTAATATGTGTGTGTGTGTGTGAATTATGTACCTGCAATCTGCAACACAACACTTCAATATGTCATTGCATCTATGGTTAGAAATATGGAAATCAATTGAAAAGCATAAGGAAACCATTGAAATAAACATATTGATTCTTATCTAAGAAGAGTATGATTTAAGCTATAAATTGCCCTCAGATTATGCATTAAATCAGTGACACATTTAGTCCTAGAATGGAAGATTCATTGAGAATTTGAAGCTAACTATCATGCAATTCATGCTTAGAAAGGATGCAAAGATTCATTAAAGCATAAATGAAAGTTATCTAATTAGCTATTTGAAATCATGAAACAAAATGAAAGCATAAGAGTACAATGATAATTCTAAAATTTGGGACCTATTGAGCTCAAAATTCACTCCTTTTATAGAAAAAATTGAGAAATGAGTGGTTGAGATCAACTTGTATTTAGATATTTTATTTAATTCCCCTTTAAATAATTACTTTAGAAAATGATTTAATTGGATTGATTTGATTTAAATAGCCCAAGGTAATTAATGTGAGTTAGTGATGAAATGACTTTGATTTTAGGAGATTAATTTGATTTTTGATGAATTATGCCAATAATCGAATAGTTGGATTGACATAATTAGGGGTATGATCACATTTAGGGAAAATAGGGTCTCTAGTTAGAGTAGACCAAATTAGGGTGGTTACATTTTCCCCTCTTTGAATTGATTTGCGAGCAGCATATTGATTCAAAGAATGTCTGATGTTGACTTTAGAAAGTTTGAGAATTCCACTTTTGGTTGAATGAAATATAGCTGATGTGATCAATCTCAAACTTGATTGAACTAATACTAATAGTATCAACTCTAAACTTGATCTAACAAAGGTTGATTAAACATAGGTCTAGAGATACCGATTCTGAACTTGATCGAACACGTATTGATAATAATAACTCCAAAATTGATCAAATGAAGGTCAGTACAAAGCTACTGAGAGCTTGATAAAGATCTGAGAGAATGTAGGCATAGATATCCAACTTTTTTTAGAGCTGAAGCCTTCTATCCAATAGTCCCAACTTGATCGAAGGAAACTGCCATGCCCCTAGTCTTTTGATGATGAAGTCACTTTTGTTGTTTGAGAAATAATTTGATTGATTTTAAGTGTGATCATGCCCACTTGAGAACAAAATCAAAAGAAATAGAATAAAATCCCTCTTTAGAATGGCAGATCGATAGAATAGGTCAATTGGTTCAATGAAGAGTCAAGTAGAAGATGAGATGAAGTGAAAGTGTGTTAAGAGAAAACACAATTTTACCAAGTTGACTACTTGAAAATATTAATTATGAGCTTGATAAAATGATGTATGACCAATATTTTGATGTATGATGTGAAATTTGTTGATAGAGAACCATGAAAAAATGATTGCATAAAGCTTTCGAATCATTTTATGAACATATAGAGCAATTCTGCATTTGTTGGAGATTGTCGCAAAATTTTTACTGTGTTGTTGAAAACATTGTCCTTGTGTTTGATTTAATTCCTGATAGATCTGAGAAGAAAAAAATAGAAAATTGAGAGTCCGTTGAGGATTCCAGAGCTTATTTTTAGCCTTAAAAGTTCAATATAAGCCTCAAAAATCACTTTTTACCCATTCATTTTCACTTCCATCCATGGTAAATTTTTGAGCTCTAGAGAGAAGATGGTGGTCCCCACCGAGAGGCATCAATTCAAGCTAGCACATTGTCACAAGCATCCAGCACACTGCGTACAACTAGTGAATACATCGAGACCTACCTTTTTACACTTTCTATTTCTTGTTTTGTCACATTTTGTAGTAGTTATAGGCAATTTCATTTTGAGTCACATCCGAGGTTCTAGATCGCATCCTGTGAATCCTGTGTTGCATCTGGTAAAGTGAAAAATTTGTGGATCACATCCTGTGAAAATAGGATCGCTTCCTATAGGTCATGAGAGAGTCTCTTTTAGTTTTTTTGTCCAACTTTGAATTTCATTGCATCTTGTGAAAACAAGACCTCTTCAAGAATCCCACATCACATCCCGAAAAAAGGACCGCCTCCCATTTTCCCCCTCGCATCCTATCATTTTAGGATCACATACAGGATGAGAGATTGCATCCGGGAAAAACATAATAATTTTTAGTAGAATATGTTAAGTTTCTATTTTTAACTATTTTTCCTTTGTTTGATTGCAAAAGACTTAGCTGTTAGATTTTCTGTGTGGTTGACTTAGCTAGAATACTGATGTAAGTCTATATTTTGTTCCTGATAGACTAATTTCCTTGTAGTTTCATTCTAAGGACCTTGACCTACATGATTCCTTTCCCTATCTTTCTCCCAGAATAATGCAGAGTAGATGATCATTGTTCCCCTTGGCTTACTTTATTTGATAGATTTACCCAACATTAGGGTAAAACAATAGTTTTTGACTTCTCTTTCTGAGAGATGGCACTTAGAGCATAGCACCATCAATCTCCCCATTGGTGAGATGACTGTGAACCCTTTGGATGTGTTCTATATCCTACGCATTCCTCTGATGGGATGTGAGGTTTGTTTTGATTCTCGCTCTATTGTAGTGATTGCTGATGCCCAGAGTTTCTTTGCGGATCCTTCCATAGTATACAAATACTTGACATGGGATTATATGATAGATCATTATGAGTGACTACCCATTTTTGTTTCTGGATTGATAGGAGGGACCTTGATGCCATACTTTGGACAACATGGCTTTATGTGTGGTTGGGTCAGTATGCTAGAGGAGAGGATTTGTTCCACACATAGATTTGGATGCTCCATGAGATAGTTCATGAGTATTCTCAAAGCATGATCATTGGTATTTGATACAGCAGGTTTGGGCCTGGGAGCACATCCTAGTGATACGACCAATTGTAGACAGGTAATGGGCACCAGAGGAGCCATATGTCTATATGTATTTAAGTTATATCTAGCAGCCCCACCTGGGTAAGCTGGAACATTGGTCCCGAGTGCTTGATGATGTTATTGTGGTTGAGTGGAGACCATATCTAGACTGTGAGGAATGGGCTTCTAATCGGTGATAGATGCCATATTTATTTTAGAGAAGGTACTTGATTGGACATACGAGATACATTATTGAGAGGTTTATTATCATACGCATCCTTAGACAGTATGACTAGATACATGGTACCTAATAGGAGCTTACTACATATTCTCATATTCATGATGAGGAGGCATAGTGCAGTACCCAATTAGTTTATGAGAGTGCATAGGTAGAGGCCAGTCAGATGGTTGCAGTAGGATGGGACTACCAGGTTGATGTTACTGATGCAGGTTGCACTAATGCTTATAGTCCTTACATTCTTCAACATCCATTTCCATGCTTCATGGCTCCTGATGAGATAGCACCCCGCATTGAGGATGCCTTAGACTATGATCCTATTGATGATGGACCTATGAGAGGCAGGGGTAGAGTAGATAGAGGTGGGAGAGATGGTAGGGGTGGCAGGTATAGTAGACGCCCTCTGACGGACAAAGATAGAGACATGGACGGGATGATAGGGTGATGATGGTGATGATATGGGCGATGGTGGTGGAGCAAAGGGTAGACACACTCATCTTAGGCTCATGCCTCCACACATGGATCTAGCTCCATTACTCACGAGAAAACATCAATAGCAACAAAGATCAGTAGGTTAGAGACCTAGTGGGGGAGGTGGACCTCCTGGAAAGGATCTTGCAAGAGATTCTAGTAGGGATACAGGTAGGGACGTAGATCCATTATCACAATGTCAGAGAGAGAGAGAGAGAGAGAGAGAGAGAGAGAGAGAGATTAAAACATTGGAGACATTGTTGGAAAATAGGGATAGACATCTAGATGTCATGAGATCTAAGAGGGATATTCAGGCATGCACGACCACACATTAGGGGTAGAGAGCAACGTATTATTTTTCCTTATATTGTGTTGCAGTTCCACAGCCATAGAAAGCACCCTTATATTTTTTTATAGCTCAGTAGTCAGAGGGATCAATGACTCCACCACCTCCTCCTCCATGAGCATATGCACCATCTCCTCCTCCTGATCAGGGAGAGGGTGGCAGTCAGACACGACTTTACTGATTATTCCTGATATTTTTGTATATGGATCCTTCTGTGATCACCCTCATACTTCAGACATTTGATACATTTGTTCATGTTTTTATCGTGATCTCTTTGATATTGTTGTAGACATTTCCACATTTTTTATTGTATATTCACTAATCTTTATATGAGATAGCCTCCTCTGATTCTGATATGCTCATTGTTTCTCCTTTGATATTTTGTGTATGTGATAGATGATTAGATTGATTCACACTTGTTGATGTACTTGGTCTTTATGATAATTTATAATAGATTCATGCGATGACATCATTTAAGCTCTTTGATTATTATTGATATATAAATGTGTGAGATGATTCTATATGAATATGCAGATGTATTTTTTGAGATTTTCTTTATGCAGATATATGTATGGATGCACTTAGGATGTAAAAATGCAACACTTGAATGCTTTGCTTTTGTATTTTCCTCTTTTCCCATTATGAATGCAAATTGAATGCAATGGATATGAAATGACATGAATATATCAGTAACATAGATTAAGTAGTCAAACTTGGATTTTGAATGAACCAGGAAATCATTTTGAGCTCAAGTACTCATGTTGTTTAAATGAATCATGCAATCTTAAGTGCAACTAAATGCATACATCTAGGAAAGTCACTAATCTTTTTACATTTTAGCATTTTATCATTATAGGGCGTTTGTGCAACAAACATCATCAGCTAGTACAACTGTCAAATATACCAAGAAAGTATCATGAAAGTATGAATACTATGCTCTTTGGATGCAATGTCAAAAATAAACCTAGGCATCAAGGCATAGAGACCAGGATGAGTTATATCCTTTTACATTAAGAATCATCTTTTGTTCATGTGTAATATAGGATATGTAACCCACAATGAACTTTAATATTCATATCCTTGGGTACATAATGTGTCATACACCTTACTTAGAAGTTGATTGGAAACATACAAGGAAATTGGTTCAACCTTACCATAGCTTACACATAAAATGGATCAAGATCCATGCGGCTATCCACTCATGTTGGAAGCTCTTAACATTAACATCCAAATTAGGTGAAATTTATAGGATCATTGAAGCAATCATCACACCTAGAAAACCAAGAAAATGTTATGCCCCCTCTCCTTGCGACTCTTTGTCTTTAAATTAATGTCACGAAGTAACTCAGAAGACATAACAAAAAAAATTGATAATCAGACAGAGAAAATTCATAACTGTTTACATGCCCCTAGTTTGAAACATCATTGGAACATGAAAAGAGTCATAATAAAATCAAGATCAGTCTATATGTGCTTATGTGGTGTTGACGAACACCGTTGTTTCATTTTTCATTCAGAGTAGAGAAATCATCAATTGTATCTTGGAATTAAGCAATGTATTTTTATGTCTGAGTGAGTGAGATAAACAATATCAACAATTGCAATCTAATGTAGTGTTGAGAAACACTGTTTGATTAAAGTGTTGAGAAACACTCATATGATTTTATTTATAGGTAGGTGGTGTTTAAGAAACACCCTTTTTTTGTGATAGTGATAGCGATTTTTTGATTCAAGAATTAAGAAATATTGTTTGTAATGGAAAACCTTCTTAGACAAAAGCCTAGGACAGCCTAGCAACCGACAAACACCAACCGAACATTATAGCCGAGATGCCCCCAGTGTAGCATTACTATCCATAAGACACAAATATAGACTAATCCTAGGAAAGGATAGGACATTCGGGAGGAACTCAAATCCAACTGATAGCAAAATAAGATGATGATGAAGGATTGGTGCTAGCAGTGCATTGAAAGATGGAGCACGGAGTACTAGTGACACCTGTTTGTCAGGTTTTCACCACTCAAAAAATTTATATTTTTTCTACCAAGACATCTATTTGCTAGCTTTTTGCCAAGGCACTTTTCTATTTTTCATTTTTTTTGTACTTTTTTCTCTTTTTTTTGTTAGTATCAAGGTGCCTGTTTTTCAGGTTTTCATCAAGAATACCTTTTTTTCAAGAATTTTTCCACTGTTTTTGATTTTTCTATTTTCCACTATTTTTGACTTTCTTCAGGATCAATTTTTTTCTTTTTTGGTATTTTCTCAGGATCAATTTCACTATAGAATCCCTTTGGTTAGATGTTAAGTATAGAACTACTTCAAGTGTAGGGTATTGATAGGATCATGAAGGAAATCTCCTTCAGGTGTAGCTAACTAATAAGTTCCTATCCCAAAAGTTGTTGTGATAAAAAAAGACCCCAACCAGTTGGGTTCAAACTTGCCTTTTTGTTCTCTATTTGGTTGATTCTTAGGATTCTCTTTGAGAACAAGATCCCCCAATTGAAACTGTCATGGATTTAATTTTTTTTTGTACCCTTTTGACATCCTTTTTTGATAAAATTTGAGGTGATTGAATGCTTGTCTGCACTCATCTAGCAGTTCTAGTGCATGAACCCTATCTATGCATTATTGTTCATCTGTGACAAGACCTTTGAGAGATACTCACAAAGAAGGAATTTCTACTACAATCAGGGATTTTTTTAGTGGTGATTCTTCGCCAATTGGCGAATATGTCCCGTCGGGCGTATAGAATTTGGCAAAAAAATTAGTAGTATACTATTTGACTGGTTTGCCCAAAGTTTATAAAAAACACATATATTGGTTGGGTTGTTCGCCACTATTTGCATGTAATTTCACTATGGTAGTGGGGTTGTTCGCCCATTTATCTATTGTATATTTACTATTATTCACCATGGATTAAAGAAGGCATATTTATCAAGGATCGCCACTCACCAAAGGCCTATTATCCCAAGTCAAAATTTTATTTGCACTAGGACCCAATTCACCATGCATCATAATTCACCGTGTCCCATATTCTCGCCCTATTCACCTAGTCAATTACTTGAAATTATGCGGGGTTTGCCAAATATTAGTTGTTATTATATGCAAATGTTGTCCCCTTCACCAAAATTTGAAATAAGCATTTGTAGATAAGGATAGTTTCAAGAGATTTAGGAGTACAAAAAATAAGTTGATTTTGAGCTAACAATTGCGATCGGTAGCGAACCGGAAAGACTACGAGTCCTTAGTATCTTATAATTATTCAAGTAAAATTTTATTGCAGCCTTAATTTGTTGGAGATGTCACAGTCAAAGTTAAATAGGAAGAGGACTATTGAAGGTGGAGAATTTGGAGATATCCAAGAGAGGCCAATGAAATGCAGAAAAATATCTTCATACTTTGGCAGGGGCAGACAAAATGGTGTTGGTCAAAGTGAGGAAGGCATGTCATCAGAGGAACCTATACAACTTTAAGGTTATCAACTTATACAGGAGTCTACTCAACAAACTGGGGAACCTAATAAATTTGGTGACGAAGTTGTGGAACCTGATATCTCTCATGAAGATGAATTTGAAGTAAATAACCAGTACTAAGATGAATCGATCGACTTCGGTGATGATGATGTTTCAATTAATAGTAACACTAAAGGGAGAGGAAAATCAAAAGAAAAAACTGATCATCAATGGGAGATGTCCAGGAGATTTAAATTTGATTGGGTGACAAACCATTCATTGAACCCATGGACAATCCAATTATAGGTGAGCCACCAGCAGAATGTAGATGTACGATTTGTAGTTGGAAGTATAAAAAAGAAAAGCAGTTTTAGCTTAAATTGGACACCATAGAGAAGCATGTTGGTAAGGTTTACAAAACCTCAACTATAGATGGAAAGGAAATAAAAGTGGTAAGATATAAAACAAAGGAGCAATGTCAACATCAAAGGCATGCTGAGGAATATTATTTATTTTAGAAATTTAAGATGAAGCCTAGTGAAGTTCAAGGTTCTATTAATGCTATTTTTGAAAAATAAAGTGAAGTAGAAGAACACGAAAAAGATGTTCAATTAAGTAATGTTTTCCATATTTTGAGCAAAGGGCATCCAATGATAGACTATCTAGAAATGAGTGGTTTGTTACACTTTCTAAAAGTTCCTAACTATCCTATCACTCATTGGTCAATAAACAGTGGATGGGAAAGGGCAAGTTGTATTTCCTAGGTTGAAATAGAGGATGTACAAAGAAAAATAAAAGATTCAACCTTTATTGCATTTTCCTTAGATGAAGTTATGACAATAGATAATACATCATGGATATCCATGCATGTTTATACTATACAGAATAATGTCCGCCAACCACATCTACTAACTGTTGCAAAATTGAGGGACAATGCAACATCATAAACTTTATTTCAATTAGTAAAGAGCCATTTAATTGAATATGGAGCTATGGATGAATTGAAAATAGAGAAGAAGTTGATCTGTGTTGCAGCGGATGGAGCTTCAGTAATGCAAGGTCAAAGGAATGGTCTTTGCACAAAGATGCAAGCTTCTTGTTCACCATATGTTGTTGGCATTCATTGTATGGCCCACAGGATGAATCTTTCTTTTAGAGTTGTGAAGAAGTTTCCTTTAGTAAACAAGGTTGAAGATTTAGTAAGAGAGTTGTACTCATATTTTTTTCAAAGTCCCAAACATTTTAGGGAATTTCAGCACTTTGCTGATGGAATTACCAATGTAAATAAGCTTCTAAAAGATGTTGATACTAGATGGATCTCTTTGGATGGCCAATGCATCAATTTTTTTCTGAATATCAATCTTTGATTGGACTTATGTATGAAAATCATGACAATGCAAAAAATCATAGATGTGGTGACCTGCTTCGGAGGTTAAGAAATATAGAGACACTTTTGACTTTAGCATCTCTTCTTCCCATGCTAGAAGAAATGACGTTTATTATAAAAAAATCCTAGCAAAGAGCCATGTATATTATAGAATATGCTACTTTGCGTAAAATGTTATGCCAAGTCCTCGATAATCTTTATCGAAATGACCCAAATTTATTTGATGAAAAATTTCATCACTGGAGGAAACTAACAAATTTGGACAATCCTGATAATTATTTAAAGATCATTAAACATGGAGATTTATGTGTTTGTGTAAGGGGATTTTAGATACCAATGTACTACATTGCCCCAAAGAAGCGAGCTACAAGAGTTATAAGGGAAGAGTTTACCAAGATCGTCAAGTCTATAGCAGCTAATGCAAGGGACATAGCCTATAAAGTTTCCTCTGAAATAAGATCCTGATTCCCATATGAACAACTGCTTGAGGAAATGGCAATTGTGTTTCCTCAATATTGGCACTTAAACTCTAAGGAAGATTATCGTAATAGGCTGTTGACTTTGATAAAGGAATTTTGCAAACCTGTAGAATTCAATGCAGTGACTATCAATAGAATTTTAGATGAAGGTGTTCTTAGAAAAAAATCAAGAACTTTTGCAAGGACTATGAAGCATCAATATTAATTAATGCATAACCCACATGTAGAGGGCTCGACAACAAGGCTTTGGACAGAAATAAAATAGAGCACAATATTGCGTGGTGAAATTTCAGAGTTCTTCAAGCTTGCTGATCTATGTCAAACCATGATATTGGGTTCAGTGGAGGATGAGAGATTTTTTAGTGCTTTGGGCTTCCTAAAATCAAAGCTAAGAAACAAACTAGAAAATAATTTGGAATCATTCTTGAGGGTCTACACATCTAGATATGATGTCAATACTTTTCCTTATCAAAAAGCAATGGAAATTTGGAAGAAAAGATGCAAAAGAAGAGGGTTGGGAAACACCATTAACCAATCTCTGACTTCAAGTGGGACAACTATAGGTGGTGATGGATGTGGGCTTCATATAAGCAGAGGTCAGAGTGTAGAAGACACAAATGAAAATGAAGAGAACAATGAAGGAATTGGAATACCAGAATTAGATGATGATGACGATGCAGACATAAATTAGCAAATTTAGAAAATTTCTGCTAAATTAGCAATAGCAATCAATAGGTATTTTTTGAACTTATTAACTACTATATCCTATCATTCAATGTTCATTTTAGAAAAGAAAGAATGTATTATGTTTCAATTTCATCATTAAAATTTGAGAACAAAGATTATCATTACTGTAGATTGTATTGCATCATCAATGATCATTCATATTTGAATTTGAAATTGTTGAATGAAATTTTGTACTCCAAATTTTCAATAGCATATTATAGAGTAAATCAACTAAGAATAACTGAATAAAATAGAGTAACTCAACATACATTAAATTGGAAAACATGAAAATTAGAGAGAGAACACATTATTTTGTATTCATTTGAAATACATTACAATTTACAGTAGTTCAAAATTCAGAGCAATCTTTGTAGGCCAGTCCAAACATCCTCTCATGGTAGAACAATTTGGTTCATAGTATAGTCACACTCCTGCAACTTTGTTAGTAATTCATATTTGGAAGTGTGACTTGAAAGCACTGTTGCTTCTAAAACTCCATTCAAAGTTCTCACTAGTTTGATGAAATCCATGAATGTATCAGGAGATAAGTCTGTAGGAAGAAAGCGTAAATCAATATTTATTTTGTCTTGCAACCTTCTTTTGTAAATTTCTCTTCCAATGAACTTATTTGCGTCAAATCCCTTAGGCAAACCAAGACTTTCCAAATTTCCTTTCCTTTGTTCCATCTTTAAGATCTTCTTCTTAGCTTTGTCATCCATTTCTTGTGCTTCTCGTAGCTTCTCACATTTTTGAATGATACTTGATACCTTTACTGAGGCATCAAGGCAGGTGCTAATTCCCTTGTTTGATATATAACTATCACTCTTACTGTAGAGTTGTTGCATAATATCTTTTGCTTTCTTTTCTTTCTTGACAACATCCATGTTCTGTTCAATGTTCTTATGTAGCTTCACATAACATGCTCTCATACTTTGAAGCATTTCAAACCACTCAAACAAGCTATCAGACATCCCCAATATTTGGCCCCAAATGTGTTCTTTAGTAATCTTCACTAAATTATTACTAGTATTTGTTAAAGTTTGAATTGTATTATTGGCCTTCTTTAGTTCTTCTACCATTTTTTGACAATTATTTTTCTCTTCCACTACTTTGTGTTCCCAATGATTGGCTTTATCCACCTGAGAGTCCAATTGCTTTTGCATTTCCCGGTTGGAGGCACCATTACTCTCCATGGTTTTAAATAAATTTTGTGAAGTGACTCTTTCTTCCTCTAGTTTTTTACTAATTTCTACCAATTTCCACCTCAGTGCCTTCAGCTCTGCCTACTCATGTTCCTTCACTATTGCCTCCGCATGTTCCTTCTCTATATTTTCTGATGTAGAAGTCAATTTTTTAATCTTTTTCTGCAATTCTTTCAAACTGTTCTCTGAAGCTTTCCTCTTTGCCTTTTCATTGGCAATGTCTTCCTGTAACTTTTCTATATTTTTCTTGAACTTACTTTTCTCTCTTTCCAGCTTTAGCAATGCACTGTAGACCACTTGGTTTGTAGACTTTGACACATTGATTTTTTCCTCATTTTTAACTTTGGAAAAGTCCATTTGGAGAGTGCTAACTTGAAATTCAGATGGATCTATCTGACTCTCTGGTGGGTTTCCACCTTTTTTGGGTGGAATAACAACTATGAAATCCATCATGTCTCTTTTTGGGTCATATGTTGGAAAAACCCTATTGGATGTAGGTTGTTCCTCTACAGCTACAGTAAGGGCACCACTCTACAATGTCTTCTTTATTTCCTTATTCTTGGATGTTGTTTCTACAAATTTATTATAGAAATATTTGAAACAAAAATCTGGTGTTGCAGAAGGATTTGAATGTTTGAAAGGTGAAGCAGAGCTTACAATGCCTATTGATCTAACTAATTTTGTTTGAGGATTTAAAATTATATAGGGCTTTGCTGAATTTGAAAGTGCAAACAGTTCTTTACGATCGAGACTCCATGTTGTGGACGTTGAAAACTTTTGCTTCTTGACACTATCATCTTCTATGGGATTCTGTGTAGATTCTACAGGCCTCTTTAGAGAGGGAACTTGTTGTATAAGTAGCCTATTCCCACTGGCATCAGTGCCACTACCAGAGCCAATAGCAGTAGATTCCCCAATCCTACTTGTGGAAATGGATGTTCTTGTAGGCACAGTGGTTCCTGATGAATCTAATGTGTCCTCTGCAAACCCAAGGCTTGCACCAGGTCCATGATCAGTTTTTTCTGTGACAATTGGAATCCAGATGCCATCTCTTGTGGCACCCAAACTATTGGAATTATATTGAGATGATGTACTGAGAGGGGAGGGGTGAATCAATACATCTAAAACTTTTCTTGGTTAGCCAATTAACCCTTAATCATCAGTTTGTAAATTATCTTATCTAACTATTTATCTTTCTTTATGAATATGCAATCATATCATAAGTTCTTTTAGTATGTAACCATAATAGAAACAATCATGAAAATAGATAACACATAACACAAGATATGATATCGCAGAAAACTCCTGTTAGGAAGTAAAGACTGTGGTGGGGATTGTTACCCACAAGACTTCACTATCTGTAGATAAGAAGGGGCTAGTTAAGGCTTACAATTGGTCACTTCTGATGACCTACCCTGTTAGAAGTATTATAGTGGAGACCTGTTAAGATCTACTTCATTTGAAGCTTTAGAAACACTGTTAAGTGTGCACTCTGTTAAGAGATTTGTAAAGAACTATTTAGTCCACCTTCTACAAAAGGATTTTAGATGTGATGCACTTGTTAGAATGCAACTACATATGTCTTTGATCTGATGACGTATGAAATCTTTAATTGCTAATAACAGATCCTATTAAGC
Source organism: Thuja plicata (assembly GCA_018584345.1). Classification (NCBI taxonomy): domain Eukaryota; kingdom Viridiplantae; phylum Streptophyta; class Pinopsida; order Cupressales; family Cupressaceae; genus Thuja; species Thuja plicata. The sequence goes on along the minus strand of MU228428.1, from coordinate 1,410,898 downwards.
TTCATACATATAAGTAATCATCCTTCCATGATTGAATAATACCTTTATCTGCTCATCGGTAGCCTCTGTGTGTTCTTGACAACTAATGTATTCTATTTCTGAAATTTGCATGAATTCTACCTTTTGCTCCTTAGATGCTCTGTGTGGCTATCAACAATAATGAATTCATCCCTCACAATTGAGTTTGAACATCTATTTATACTAAATTAGGCTCAATTCTTGAATCATGCAATTCAAGTTAACTCTAGATCCAAGGTTTACAACTTGACCTTGATCTTTAGTTAGATATGTTTTAGATCTGTTAGGATGCTTTAAAACATTTACATAAAGCTTGCTTGACCCTTAAGTTATGATTTAAAAAAAATAAAAAATCTATAAATAGAATTACTTTTCTTTATCCATTGTGTAAAAATTAGATCCACAATTTGCGGGTTCTTTAACTAACTGTCAGTTTTGACGGTCGATTTTCTTGGTCGCTGGTGTTCCTTTCTTGAAATTGTTGTCGGGTATGCCTTTTCTATTCCTGTCAGGTTAGTTCTCAAAATTGTGTCACCGATAATGCTTGTAGTCACCAGTGATGCTTTTCGATTCTATACTTAGCATTTTTCTTGACCTTTGTGTTCTATTGGGTATGCTCGTTGTTCGCTGGTAATGCTTTAGTCTGTCGGTGATGCTTGTAGTCTAGCGGTAATGCTTTAGTTTGCCGGTGATGCTTTAGTCTATCGGTGATCTCTGTCAATGTTTTTCACTAAGTGTGCTAATGGAAAAATAATGTCATCAATCTCCCCCTTTGACATTAGTATCAAAAACATGATATGTGCAACATACTGAGTTATTAGTATGTACACTTGTGTATACTTCTTCCTTAGTCATTTGAATGACTCCCCCCATGTATATGTCGGTAAGTGTAAGTAAGTATATATACATATCCTTATATACTTTTCTTTTCCCCTTTTCTCTTTTGATATATATATTGTACATAACTATATACATTTCCTTTCCTCCTTTTTTGATTCTAAAGGCAAAGGAACTTACAACTTTTCAAAAAGGTGGGAATGTGAGGACTTGATCTTCTCCATCATCTTTTCCCATTTTTCCTACAACATTTCTAGAGCCATGTGCTCTAGTGAAATCCTTATATGTATGTCATAGATGCTATCTACTACAGACATCTCAGGGGTTGCTATAAGATTTTTAGCATCAGAAATATGCTGCTGTAAAATAGTAAGATTAGGAAAAATGTGTGCCTGCAGTTCAGTAATCTCACCTCTGAATTGTATTTTAGTATCCCATATTTCTTGCCCTAAGCCTTTTTGCCTCTATGACCGTGTCATGATGTTCCTTTATTCTATCAGCATGTGAGGTTAGGCTTTGTGCACTGGTTGTGACATTATGATCTATTTCTACTAGTTTGTCACTATTCTCTTTTGCAAACTTCTCAAGTGTGCACATCTTTTGAACTAAGGTGATTGCTTTAGCAATCATTGGCTCTAATTCATCAGTGAGTTTAGAGAGCTGTACCTTGTTCAATGCCACTTCTTGGCTGATTTTATCAATTAATTTTAATTGATATTTCTTTTCTGCTTATTCTTCCATTTCTTGTTTTGCATCTATACCTTGCTCTGTGATTGCGTTGGTAAGAACAACAATTTGTTCCTTTACTGTAGCATTTTCTTCAAGTTTAACTTCAGGAACAAGTTGTTGGACTATATCTCTTTCCTTGTCAAGTGCCATTTTTTCTCTGTGTTCTTGTATCATTTTCTTCTAAATGGCCTTTCTTTGACATAGCACTCCAAACTCTTGAAGTTTGTCATTGTCCAAAGTGGTAATGTCCTAGTTTGGAACTTCAATTATTTCATCCATTGTAACAGCCAAGATGTCTTTCTTTACTACTTTCTTTTTCTTCTTCTTTGGCTAGATGGCTGATTGATATACCACCATCTGTAAAGCATGAGATTGGGTTGACTTGGTGGATGAGTTTCGAGAAGATGAGGTGTCTTTGTGTATCTATTCTGAGTCCACCTACCGGTTTGGTGAATACATCTCCTCATGTGCCTTGGGTGTATCAACATATATGTTTTATTTGAGTTTTGTTCCTTCATCTTTCTTGACTCCTTCACTTTTATCTTTTTCCTCAACCTCTCTCATTTTATCATCATTTTTATCATCTGTCTCTTTGTTTTGATCTTTTTATACATCTTGCTGATCATCGGTTACATCCTTCATTTCTGTATCGGTATGCTTGGGAGTGTTGGATGCAACTTTTTTTTCATTAGTACCCATATCCTTGGGTACATCATCATCTTTCTTAGATGATTTATCCTGACTTGACTGTATATCAATAGCATACATTAATATATTCATGTTTGTTGGTGTATTGACTGTTGCAGTGTCAATAGCTATGTCCTGTCCATCGGTATTACCCTTTGTAGCATTGATGTCTTCATCTTTTTGAACCTTTGCTGTAGGGTATTTTTCTATAATGGTATTGAAAATGTTGTCTAACCATGAATCATCATTTATATCAACATCCAAGTTACCTTTTATTGATAGTTATTCTTTGGTAACTTCTTCATCCTCCAAGTTTATGTGGATGGGGCTTGCTGGTACTTGATCATCTTTACCATCTTTTGACCAGTCCTCATTTATAATATCAGTTTGTTCTTGGCCTGTGATCTATACCTCTTTAGTGTCTAACTCAACTATTGAGTTATCTATTTTGTTGATAGGGTTCTTTTCAGGACTGCACTCCTCATCAGGATTGAGTATCTCACTCCATATTTTATGAGTGTCCTGTTCTAGCTCTATAAGTTTCTCTTTAAGAAATTTATAAGCTCGAAATTTGGGTGAGAAGATTTTTGCATATTTATCCATGAATTCTTTGATTTCTTATTTTGTGGATTTAGGAGGTAAAAGAGACACTAGTACTCTTTCTCTTATCCTTTTTTCCTCACGGAGTGCAAAAGTGAATCTAGAAGCTATTCTATCTAATAGTTCTTATGGAACATCACGTGTAGTGAATTGCAATGGGACATAATAATGTTTGCACAATTTAGAAATAAGTGCATCTTCAGTCTTATTATGTTCTACAGTGTCCCATATTAACCATTTTCTGATCTTAGGATGACCAACAGATGCAGCTTCAACAATATACTTACATATTTCATTAATGTCTTCAGTTGGTGATGAAACCTTTGCTGTTTCCTTTGCTAGTTTTACTGTATCAGGTTCATACATTGCTGAAGCCTCTAAGTCCCCATCAGTCTGCACATATTTCCTTCTTTTTGCAGGTGCCCTAGCTGGTTGTTTTTCTTTTTGTGATTCCGGTTTCCTCTTATACACTTTCCCTTTTACCATGGGAGAAGGAATTGCATCCTTTGCTGTTTAACTTTTTGTTCTAGATTTCTTAGGTGGAGGAGGAGGTGGTGAATCAGACTTCTCTTCCTTTGATTCTTGTTGCTCTATTGTATCACCAATGGGAAGATGATCCTCAGTGATTTCCTCCTTACCCTTTTGTTCCTCCTCACCTTCTTCTTCTTCTTCTCCCTCATAAGATATTTTCAGATTCTTTTTCAGATTCTTCACCATTCTTTTTGTCTGTTTTACAGCCTTCTTGACAATAAGATTTGTCTTAATCTTTAGTTTGGCCTCTTCATAGGTACCAAATCTTAGTTGTTTATTGTCTATTGGTTCATTCAATAGTGCCTTAATACATTTAGTGGCTAATCTTTCTTTGATTTCATATTCTAATTTAGAAAGCCATGATTTCCTTGGAACTACTGCTTGTATGTATGTGAAATCAGTGTCTACCATGAAACATACTAATTCACGGTGTTCCTCTATCAGTTTCTCAAGAATTCTAGTTCTTTCTTGCAACACTTCCTTTATGCTTTTGAAATACTCATGCATAATATTGTCAAATTTTGTCCCTAGTGATTCTATACATTCACCTATTTGAATGGTAATGGGTCTGCTTGTGTCCCATGTTACTTTTCCAATGGAAGGAAAGTATTGTCCAAAATAAAAGAATATGCACATTATGAGGGAACCAAACTTACATGTGTTTGTCCTTGAAGACCTTATTGTGCACATGTTCTCCTCAAATTGATGTACCAGGATCTCTGCAAGATCCATCTTCTTCCCCTGTTTGATAATGTTGTATGCTGTGCTCATAGCAGTGCTAGATATGCTATTCATTTGGCTTGCTTGGAATATCTTGTATCCAACAACACATGCTCCAAAATTCAGCTCTGCGTCAGTAATGGTGTTGACCTTCAGTGCCCTTTTATCTGATTTTGCACCAGTTAGTCTTTCAACTTCTGCCACAGATGGGTGTTTGTGAGCCTACGACTTATTGGTTGTAGGATAACCAGTAACCACATGTATAACATCCTTTGTTATATCTTTTGGCTTGTTTAGCCATAGAGCCTTTTCGTGAACTCTGCTAAGAACAATCTTTATCCATTCCATTTTAAAAACCTTGGGAAAATGTAGTGCATTTGTGAGTCCCTTTACTTCCAAGTGTTTATGCTCTTCTTTGAGCTTTCTAGTATCATCACACAGTGCCCTATAGGTGTTATCAAGGTCTAGATCTCCTATCTTTGAGATCTTGCAGTGAATATAGGACCTTACATCCTCTACCAGTAAAACCCTAGGTGGGATTTGGGAGAATGCTTGGGAATTGTTAGGTTGTGAAGCTATTTTAGGGTGTAGCTTCTATTTTAGTTCATCACACGTGCATCTGTTGACAAGCTTGAATGGTTTCTTCTTACCCTCCTTAATTTTCTCTACCCTAGAAGTCGATGCCATCTTGTTTTCAATTTAGGGCTTTTTTGTAATTCAAAATAGTGCTATCGGTGAGTGTATTAACTTACTGATTCTTTGTGACTGCCTGTGAATTTGAATGCCTTGTGTCAAGTAAAATTCTGCTAGGTCACTTTCCAATTTGCTCTCAAATCACTCTGATCTACTCTTCTCTGCTTAAAAATTGCGGGTGGAAAAATAATTTTACCTGTCAGGATTTTATACCTTTTTGTGCCCTAAGTTGTCATTAATGCTTACCAACTCGTCAGTTTATGAAGACTTCTTTTGTCGATAAAATATTCATAAAATCTCTAGTGTCTGTGCAGAACGTCGGGATAGATAGCAGTTTTGGAGACTTCACTGATGATTGTCGGTGAGGTTACGAAGATAGTTTTTGTTGATTCAACTTTCACCGATGTCCGTCGGTTTACACTTAGCTTGTGTAATGACCGATACATTCTGGTAAGTAAGGCTAACTTTCCTGTGTGTGTTCACTGATGCAAATTGTGCCCAATAACCAATGGTTGCTTTTCAATAGTTTAGCAAGTAACAATATATTGCATCTTTATTCATGCCTATATTACAATATGAACTATGTATAATGGAATTGATGCATAGTAAAACTTGTCATAATGTAGTTCCATACTTACGTGTGCAATCTAGTTATATGTAGTGATGTCACCAGATCCAGTGGATGGGGTGTCACCATTAGCATTGCTTGTTCTAGCACCTTCAGTGTTTGTGGGTTTTACCCAGATCTTGTTTCTCATTCTTTTGATGTCATCAATTATATTTCCATTGGGATGTGTATTTGTGTCTGTCAGTCGGTCTTTGCAATCTTTTATCACATGTCCAACCTTATGATAATGTAAACATGCCATACCTTTATTGGTCCAACCTCGTGACCTTATGGTCCATTTTCTCATACAGTTGGCAACAATATGACCATACCTTCCACATGTCGTACAGTTTACCCATGTGTTATAGTCCCAAACATATGAGTTACCTATTCTTGCTGGTTTGTAGCTTTTATCAGTTTCCTTTGGTGTCCATGCCTTTTTGTTCTTTTTCCAGCATTCCTTATATGTATTCCCATTCATCTTGCATGTAGGATAGTACTTGTCCATATAGGTTTTTCTCTTTGGATTTGTCACTTTGGATCTGCACTCATGTACCTTGTGTCCTTTCATTTGACATTTATAACAATTACCGGTAAAAGTAGATTGTGCTTGAGAAATATCTTTTATTTTTCTTCTGCAGATGTTTGAGGTGTGGCCTGGTTTTCCATAGTGATTGCATGACAACTTCTTGGATCTTGGGGTTGTGAAAGCATTCCTCTGATCTGGTTGATTAGAAGATTCACCATTCTTGTTGTACCCTAATCTTGTGTAGTTGTTGACTCTTCTTTGTCCATCAAGAAAATCATCCATC
>MU228428.1:1391472-1403574 GCA_018584345.1 Thuja plicata | reverse complement strand
AAGATCTACTTCATTTGAAGCTTTAGCAACACTGTTAAGTGTGCACTCTGTTAAGAGATTTGTAAAGAACAGTTAAGTCCACCTTCTACAAAAGGATTTTAGATGTGATGCACTTGTTAGAATGAAAATAAATAAGCCTTTGATCTGATGATGTATGCAATCTTTAATTACTGATAACAGATCCTATTAAGCTTCATACATATAAGTAATCATCCTTCCATGATTGAATAATACCTTTATCTGCTCATCGGTAGCCTCTGTGTGTTCTTGAAAATTGATGTATTTTGTTTCTGAACTTTGCATGAATTCTTCATTCTGCTCCTTAGATGCTCTACATGGCTCTCAAAAATAATGAATTTATCCCTCACAATTGAGTTTGAACATCTATTTATACTAAATTAGGCTCAATTCTTGAATCATGCATCGCAAGTTAACTCTAGATCCAAGGTTTACAACTTGACCTTGATCTTTAGTTAGATATGTTTTAGATCCGTTAGGATGCTTTAAAACATTTACATAAATCTTGCTTGACCCTCAAGTTATGATTTAAAACAAATAAAAACTTTATAAATAGAATTACATTGCTTTATCCGTCGTGTAAAAATTAGATCCACAATTTGCGGGTTCTCTAACTGACTGTTGGTTTTGACGATCGGTTTTCTTGGTCGCCAGTGTTCCTTTCTTGAACTTGTTGTCAGGTATGCCTTTTCTGTTCCTATCAGGTTAGTTCTCAAAATTGTGTCACCAGTAATTCTTGTAGTCACCAGTGATGCTTGTCGATTCTATACTTAGCATTTTTCTTGACCTTTGTGTTCTATCGGGTATGCTTGTTGTTCGCCGGTAATGGTTTAGTCTGCCGGTGATGCTTGTAGTCTAGAGGTAATGCTTTAGTCCGTCGGTGATGGTTTAGTCTTCCGGTAATCTCTATCAATGTTTTTCACTAAGTGTACTAATGGCAAAATAATGTCATCACAAACTGCCACCTTTATAACCCATTTTTTTTGTAATGTTTGCCCCTTTTCTATATACTTGTTTATTGTAGTCGCTGAGTCCACTATGACCTGGAGTAAATGCAATTGGTGGATTATCATCTTGACTATCTGGAGAACTACTGTCATATGCCATGGTAGGATGCTCTGAATTCCACAATTTGTTAAACTCTATATCCTCGTCTATATCATTTAGATCTACACCGGTCTTTGGTTCACCAAGATCCTTTCTCATACTCCAAAAATCATTCATTTTTGTTTGAGTCCATTTTCTATCCTTACACTCTTCTACTATTTTCTTTGGTATTTTTATGTTTGATGGATGAGTACCTTTTTCGTAGAAATTGTAGGACATCCTAGGCTGTACAATGCCCTGGTTTATTGATGTCATAATTTGTGACGACAACTGTTCAACTAAAATTTTTTCTTCAGCGGAAACTTTCTCCATCTCTTTTGTAACGTCATCCCATCTATCCTTGTTTTTCAACTTCTCTAGCAATGGTTTACTTTCATGTTGGACAAAGTTTGCAGAGTTCTTATTAGCAACAAGCACTATTTGAATGGCGTTGAGTGGATCATACTTCCAGCACCACTCTAAATCAAATTGAAAAATTTCTAATTTTTTTTTTGCCACTTTGAATGCCTTTATCTCAAATGTTAACCCTCCAATTGAGAAAGGTAAGGAAGGGAATATGCGCTTCTTTGACTGGCCAGTGACGAGTCTATCTGTTCTCTCAAGTTGTAGTATATATTCTACTGCAAACACCATGTCTGTCACGTGCATTGGAAGTTTGTGGGGTTCTAGTTCTAATCCATAAAACCTTAGCACAATGTATTCTTCCATTAAGTACCAGTCAGCCAATTGAATTGTGCTTCCAAGTTGGATGCAATCCCTACATGAAGCAGACAATCTGGGCATTGGATTGCTTGTTATTTTTTTGTACAATGGTGCCAAAAAGAAATCTAAAAAATTACTGTAATTCCTTTTGTTATCATACATCCTTATCTAAGGTGTCCAGTTATATATTGGAGTACCTATTGGACTCATTGGAGTACCTGTCGGTCCTGTCCCCATCTAAATTTCAAGCTTGTTGCTGTTGCTCATTAATATTGTAGCATGCTTGGCTAGTAGAAGATAGCACAAGTAGGTTGTGAACCTAAATGTCTTAGAATTTCCTATTTTAATCAATTCTAATTGTTCTTGCATTGATTGAACCATGTGTCCAACAAAATTATATCTTACTGGTTCATTGACACAATGGATATCCCAAATCAATTGAACAATGCTAGCACCCACTTCCCTATTGTTTTCCGTTCCCAGGCAAAATACTAGCGAGGATATAGTATCCTGAATCCATGGCATAAACATATTAAAATCATAAGGAGGCTTATGGTTCTCACCCAATGAAGCCTTTGCCTCTATAACTATTAGACCCTTTATAAATGAATTTTTTGCATTTGGCACGACTACCTCATATTTTTCTGCCAGCAATCTAAGGTCAATATGGACATTACAGTTTTGTCGGTCAAACCCTAGGTCTAGCAAACTGATAAATTCTTCCTGGGTTATTGCTAAAATTTCTTCCTGATTATTTTTATTCACAAATTCTTTTCTTTCTTCATCATAATTTTTTTCACAAATTAAGACAATTTCTAGGCAAGGCAAAACTTCAGGTAACAACATGCAACCCAAACCTACATCCCATGAAGCAACTTTATTCATTTTTGCACCTATCGCTAGATTAAATTTTATAAAGTCAGACCTCTTTGGCCCAGTTGCCTTACTGCACAATGTATGTTTAATTGATATGACTCTCCTTTGACCGTCGATAGTAGGATCATAAACATCATGATACTCATTAGTGAAATTAGGGATTTCTACTAGTTTTCTGTAGTCTATTAAAGTTTTCCCATCTGCTTGCCCTTGGCCTTGAGTTTTTTCTTTTCCCATTGTTCTTCAGAAGAATGAAAAAACACAGAATCATAGATATTTACTAACAAAATCACAGATAATAACTAACTAATTAAGAAAACCCCAGGTCCCCAATTTAAGAAAAACCTAATTGTACATGCATTGTGCAAGAATTAAAATTTCAAAATCAAGTTAAACATAATTTTTGACATTAAAAAATCAGGATGCGTCAGGCTAGATTTCTTACTCAAAATTATATTTTGAAATCTGGATAGATAGAAGTTAGAATGGCTTAGGCTCTCACAAATTACAGTATCAAAATCTTCGGCGACGGTTTAACAATTCTTTTTTGCTCCGCTGCTACGAGCCTACGAGTCGAATTGTCGATAGGTTAATAAAAAGGAAATGGTAAAAACCTTTTGTTAAAACTTAAATGTAACAAATTAAATGAATATTAAATGTCTCACATGTCATGTTTTCAAAAATATTTTATTGAATATTATATTAAAAAATTGTACAAATTTAATATTAATTACATGTGTCACGTTTCTGGAGTGAGTTTTTAGAAAAGATCTTTGAAACCCATAGTACTTCTGAAATACAAGTTCAACCATTCATCTCTCGTAATCCAATGATTGTTACAATTTTAAAATATTAATAATTTAATACACAATAATCAATATAATCATTAACTATACTGAATTCCCTTTGAATTCATGCATTCGAGAATACCTTATCCATGAAATTTTAACGAGTAACCAGTCACCATTAAATGATAAAGTTTGGAAACATTAAATGATAACATGAAACAAAAATGCAACACAAATATTTTATATTATATTACAAAAAATTTCAATACAAATTTACAAATCAACGATGCCCATAGGCCATATCTATTAACGATTCTTATAATAAAAACAAAATATAAAATCACTTCAAATTTCTTAAAACATTTTCATATGTTTTTTTTAAACATAGTAGAGACTAGGACAAGGAGTCAGGGACAGGGACAGAGACATAGTCAGGGACTATCCATCTCAGGCTAGGCTCCCTTCCTTCTGTATGGAAATTTGAAGAGAGGATAATCTTGGAGAATTCTTCTAGCCATCGATAGTCCTCAGTATCCTTGAGGTTGTGCCACTTCCAGAGGAAATCCCTCCCAATCTGTGCCCACTTTCGATGACGCGTGAGCTTCTCAACATCAAGGTTCAGTAGAAATGGTTGCCTGGGCACATTTTCTCCTGGTTGTAGAATCCTCAGCAAATCATTTTCCCAAGGAATACCAAACCCAATTTCTGCAAATACGACAACATTCACATCGTCGCCTAGGTACACTTCTTTGAAAAATTTCTTCACAAGCATGAGAATTTCCACCTTTTCCCCACCCAGGTCCAATAGAGATGCCGTGAACCAAGATGAAATGTTGGTGTTAACTCTATACCTATTTTCATTCTCCATAAATTCACGTCCTAGCACCATCCTTATAGCCTCCTTGGTGAAGGCTCCCAACTCCGTAGCAATAGATGCCAGGATTGGGTCTATGACCAGGCCCAAAAAGGCCTTTTGATCCTCTAAGGCAGTGCATCTTAAACGAATTGGAGTTTCCATTGAAAATCAAACTGATTAGTATTCTAATTTTTGACAAAAAATAAAGAGAACCGAGTAGTCGCAGACTATTTCCCCAAATCTACTTTCACAATCATAATATAACGAGCGTATATCATTTATTTATAAGCCCTGATTGAAATTCTTTCTCTGCCCTAAAGATCTAATTAATTCGTAAGTAAAATGGTGACTGTCCTTCAACAATCTCCAAATCTTTCATATTTAATGCAACAGTGGGTGAAAATTAGAAACAACACTTATGATAAGACATTTGCTTTCTTGGGAATAATGAAGGCCGAACATCACGTAGGTGCCAGGTGGACATAACAATTATTTATTATAAAAAAAATTAAAATGTGTGCCCACTCTGCAGAAACAATATGCAAAGTACATTAGCTGGGAAATGGCGGTAGGAAATGAAGCTTTACGATTGATATAAGATCATCGAACAGTCAGAAAACAATGTGTAGACACCTAAAATTGACCAGGTGTATCTCAAACATTGAAAACTATAAATCTCAGCCAAATGCTTCAAAATATCATCTCAATGCAAAACAAATGGATCAAATCAAATGGAAAAAAATCAAGTCAATTTAAAAGATCAAATAATCATGAAATCAAATAATTAAATTCTAAGCCTAAAGGGATTAATCAAATTATGCAATTGATTTTTCAATTTTATAGTTCAAAAAGATCAAATCCAACCCATTCACCCTTCCATGGCTAAATTAATTAAATGATTGAGTTATTTAATTCCTAATATCTTTGAGACAACCAACCAACTTTCCCTCCATTTGAGAACACCTCAAAGCGTTTAACTTAACCAAATTTTGATCATGATCAACTCACTCTACCCCCTACCCTTGGGAAAATGCTATAAATAAAAGCCCTTTCCTTTGTGTTTGGGATCCAAGAATTTTAAGAGAAAAATCATCCTTATTATAGGAATATAGAGAGGATTTGAGAGCTTTTGAGATCATTTCAGCATTTGCATAGCATTTTAGCATATCATGTTTAGGAGCATTTATTATTTTCTAACATATCTTGGAGCATTTTAAGCATTTTAAGTATTCTAAGCTAGACTTGAGCATTTTTTTTTCATTCATTTCTCATTCTAGGATTGCCCTTGAGAGAGATTAAGCCTAAGAGCTCTCTTAACAAAGCTTGGATAGAGAACCATGAGATGATATAGATTTTTTGCTTCAATTCTTAGATTAATTTGTATTATCTTTCCATAGAATTGTTCTTCTTAATCTTAATTTCATGAAGGTGTAAATTTATACACACATAATAATACCCACTGTGGGGCTTTAAGCCTCTTTACTAACGTTTCTATCATAAGATTTGTGTGTTTTTCTTTGTTCTTGGTGTTATTTTTGTAGAAAACAAGAGAAGATGCGATGCTAAGAGCCGCCTATGAACAATAAAACGCCGCCTATAGAGCCTGATTCATCTCTGTCTTTCATTCTGCAGCCGCATTTTAGATAAATTGGGCCGCCTATTAGATAAAGCGTCCCACCTGCTAGATAAAGTGTGTCACCTAAGATTTTTCAACAACTGCTTACAAGCAATATTCGGCCACATTTTACACTTTCTGTACCGCTTCCTCATTTTAATTAGCCGCCTATGACATCTTAAGAGCCGCTTGTTAAGATTTAAAATCCATGTAGAAAGTTTTCATTTATGCTTAAGAACATTTGAAAGCCACTCTTTAGCTGTTAAATGCCACGTAATTAGTTTTGCTTTAAATCAGATTTTGATTAATTTGGTCACTGTTGTAACTCTCTATGTTTTCTTGTCTTGCAGATGAAAAATCACCCAAAGGTGCAGAAACCAGAGAAGTGGATCTCAAAGCCTAGCAAAGAGGTAAGAATCAAAACCAAGAATGATAGAGAAATACATACAAAAATTTTTTTAGAGAGTTTATTTGAGGAAGAACACTTGTATGATCACTATATTAAGGTGTTTTTTGCTTACAAACAAAAATTTCCTACTCTTTAATTGGTTTTGATGCCTAGTTCTTTAAAGATTTAATCAATAAATCTTTCATTAAAAGAGATTTTAGGAGGAAATTTGTCATTTAAGTTTTTCCAAGTTTTCTTCACTTTGCCTCACTTTGTGTCGACTAACTTGTTGGAGGAGTCGGAGTGGGAACGATCACCACTAGGTGAGTGAAATACACCAAAAACACTCAAAAATGTGTCTAGCCTTGCTAGCTTCAAAATTAGGTATTTATCTAATCAAGCTTGCATTACTTAACTTGTGGCATTTCATTTAAATCTAGCATAAATAGGGACACCTTACTATTTTCTATTCAAACAAGACATTAGGTATATGCTCTCAACTTTTTGAGGTTGATCAAAAAGCCAAATGTGTCAAGTTTGGGTGGTAAAAAGAAAGGAAGGATAAATTGAACCACACATCTCATTTTTTAAGAACCTCCTTGTCAAGGGGTTGAAAATAAACAAATCTGTTTGAGGTGTTTGGAACAAAGAAAGACAATATGGATATGCTCTTCACTCTTTGAGTGAATCAGATTCTCAAACTTGTTGGACTGAGTTCGGTTCTTGTTTTCCATATCCATGCTAGTTAAATAGAGCTTTAAAGGGCCTACCTCCTGAGAATTTCCTTACGAGGATGGTGAGAGGGAATGACCCAAAGTGGGAGATATTCTCTTTTATCGCAATATCGTCTGACCCACTATAAATAAATGCACTTTACCTTAATCAGAAAGTGACTAAAACTTCTGTGCAAGCCATCCTCACTTCCTCTAGTAGTCCTTTGGGATTGAACAAAATTGTACTTTTGTGCATGTGGGAAGCCCTCAAAGGGGTAAAGGATCTTGTCAAGATTTAGACTGGAATAGTTTGAGACCTCATAAAGTAGCAGACCTTCCTTTGTAGAGCCATGATTAAAAGCCATATTTATTGACGCTAAGGTAGATTGCTTGGAAGACATTCTTGTGCAAACCTATTAAAACATCTGAGAACATACACTTTTAGTGTGGTTTTTAGGAAAATGGTACAGTTTTGATGTGTGTTTTGAGCTTGTACTCTATTTTCACGCAAGAATATTTTTTGATAAATATGATCAAAGACTTTAAAATTTTAAACCTAGAAAATACCACTAAAATTGATAAAATCAAATTTGATCAACAAAATGCTGTGTATCATCATTTTAGAGCCACTTACAAACAAAATTGGGCCGCTTTTCAATCTTAAAATGCCACTTGAAAGCATTAAACAATCGCGTATGCTACTGAAAATTGTCGCATAAAACTATTTCAAAACCACCTATCAATAAACAAATGCCACCTGCCAACTGCAGAGCGCTGCGTAAAGGTTTTCCAGTCACCGCGTGTTAACATTTAAAGGCCGCCTAAACACAGGTAAGAGCCACCTAGATTTTTAAAAGGGAAAATAGTGGGTATCTGTCGAAGGATTGAAAATAAGAAAGTTTATTTTTTGGATACCCTTGTGGACGTTCTATCACTGTGGATACCTAACTTGATCAGAATCCATCATTATTGGGAATTTTGCAAATTTATTGACAGATTGGTCATTTAAGCGAGTTTGAAACCGAAGATCTTCATTTGACATATGTTAATGCTAGTTTTTACTCGATTCCATTACATCAAGACTACCCTACAACCAGATGGATCTTATCTGAGACAAGAGTGTCCCTTCACGGGTGATCCTTTTTCTACAAAACCCTTACATGAACCCATCAAAGAAACAAAACTAAGGATGTCTTTTCCATTTGTCCATATAGATCTTGATCAGATTAATCTCGTAAACAAGGCTATGAACAAACAAGGAAATGTTGATCCTAACAATAAAGGATCCAACAACAATACCAACGGAGGAACAAACATGGATCCTAATAATCAAGGGATGAACAATACCAACAACGGGGGAAATATAGACCCTAATGATGAGGATTTAACCAATGAAAAGGTTAATGAGGCTATGCAAAGCCCTTTCTTTATGAAACTCATGGAAAAAGTGTTGGAAAAAGACAAGGAGAAGTACTTCCTAGACCTAGCACAAACGGGTCTCAAACTTCCACACGGTTATGATGTCACTAAGCTCTAATGAGAAGAAGCTGAGGCTAACCCCATTGATATCATGAACAAACAATTCTAGCTTTTTCAGATACAATTGGACACATTAAAACAAAGTGGGGATCCTAAACCTTTTTCTATTGAAGCCTTGTGTCCATTTCCATTTGACAAGTCTTTAATCATGATACCATTTTCCAACAAATGCTATTTATCTGAAATATGATAAATATGAAGGAACATCTGATCCTCAAGATCACTTAAGGGAATTTTGTGCCCTAAGTCTAGAGTTCATGCATGACACAACTTACCTTATGAGGTTATTTCCTAGAAGTTTGGGAGGTATGGCAATGGAGTGGTCTTCAAAGTTACCCTCTAGCATTAGAACCTTTGAGGAATTGACCTCTAAATTTGTAACTCACTATTATTATAACATCAACCACGAGGTTAAAATACTTAATCTATGCAATACCAAACAAAGAGAAGGAGAGGGATTCCTACTTTTCCTACAACGATGGAGAGTGGTATTTGCTAGATACCCTCGAAGTGTACGCAAAAAGGAAAAGATGGATATTTTTGTGAATAGCTTGAATCATGAAATGAACTATTGATTAAGGCTACAATGTCCTAGATCATTACAAGACTTAATTGAGAATGGGGTGACAATAGAAGAGGTATTGGTGAAAAGTAGAGAAATCAAACTCTACAAAGATAACAAGAATAACAACAACAATAATACCTCCAACACCAATCAAAATCAGAATTCCATCAACAACAACAGTCAATTTTTGACAAATAATAACAACAATAAAGGAGTGGTTAATGATGGAGTGGTGGAGGCTAATACTTTAAAGGCTATCCCTTTCAATCTCACTCAAAACTCAGCTAAAGCCAATAATGTGAATCAAGCACCCAAAGTGCCCTTCAACAACAACACTAATAACAAATTTGGGAATAATCAAGGGGATCCTAAGCCTAAACCTTTCTTTGCACCTACACCCAAAAGGACATTCACTACTTTGGGTGAACCATTGGAAAATGAATTAAGGACACTTATTACAAATAAACTTATTGATCTACCAAAGGCTCAACCATATGAATCTCACATCAAACCAAACTGGTGGAATGAGAACAACCATTGTGACTATCATCGAAATAGGGGACATAAGACTAATGATTGCCTATGTCTCAAACATGTGGTACAAGATCTCATAGACAACGGTGTGATAAAGGTGGACAGACCTCAAACTAATGAAGATCACATAGCCTTTAAAACTCCTTTTTATAAGCATGAAAAGGGAGAATCTTCTAACTCCAACAATGGAGGAAACAATGTGAATAATGAAAAAGGCAGTCATAATGTTAAGTTTGCTCATACTTATGATAATACCATCAATGTTCTTGTGGTTAAAGACCAACCTATTCAAGGGTCTGCTAATGCCATCACAAGGGAGAAAGCATCAAAGGTTACCTTACAAGGGGGTACTCCTATTACTATTGGCCCTAAGACACCAATTATTTTGGCTAAAAAAACACCACCCACTACAAAGCCTTATAGTTTGGTGGACCAATAAAAAAGACTCCACCCCAAATATCAATTTTGGAGTTGTTAAAGTTATCTCCTAATCACAAGGAGATTCTGGAAAAATCCTTGTGTTAGACCACGGTTCCTATAAACTTGGAGGAAGATAAATTTCAGAACATGGTAGGACACCTCATAACCCCTCATCGTCTTTCCTTTTTGGAACAAGATGACATGTCTATCACACATCCTCAAAACTTACCCTTGCATATAAAGGTATTGATCCAAAGAAATAGGGTTAAGAGAGTTCTCATAGATGGTGGATCTGGTCTAAATATTTTCACTTTAAACCTTGTCAAGTCATTAGGGTTATTCGAGTCTTCGAATGATCCAAAGAAGCAAATGACTATTAAGGATTATGATGAAGAGGAAAGATCTTCAAAGGGTATGATCATTCTACCAATTCAAGTGGGACCTATCAAAAAGGACACTATATGTCAGGTTCTTGACATGAAATGGACCTACAACATCTTACTAGGAAGGCCTTGGATACACGAGATGGAAGCGGTACCTTCTACATATCACCAATGCATAAAATTTCCATACCGGGGGGAGGAGATCACAATTGGAGGGGATTCAAACCCATTCCAATATTGTAATGCTTTAAAGCCAAGTCATGAATTGTATATTCCTCACAATAGGGAAAGAGTTATCCCTGATATTACCATAGAAGAGGCCAAAGAGGAAAAATCACAACCAACATCAAATGTCACATCTACTCCTAACCCTATTCAAACTAACTCAACTACATCGACTAAGGGAAAAGAAAAGATGAGTTATGAGGGTTCAAATTTGAAGGATACTTTAGCTCAGGCTTCAACCTTAAGATTGGAAACTTCTAAACCCACTAAGGAAGAAAGAGAACAAAATAAAAAAGATCACTATGAAAAGATGAGTGACCTAATGCATCAATTTGAGAAACAATGTAAAATTAACTCAAAAGGAGTAGGGGAATATTCTATTTCCCTCTTTGATTTACCTACATCTCAAAGGACACATGGGAAACCATCCAAAGATCATCAACCTCATAAATACAACTCCCATTTTGTGAAGGAATGTGACAAACAAGAAATAGATAAAGAAGTTAATGAGGTATTAGAATGGCTCTATAAAGAGGATGATAATTTAGATAATTCCAATGAAAGGGTGCAACATATCAATATCCAAACTGATCAATACGGAAAAGGATTTGATATCATGAAGAAAATGGGGTATAAGGGAAGAGGACCCTTATGATTTTGACATAGAATATTGTTAGAACCTATTGAACTAGTTTGGTGAGCCAAAGAGGAGAAAGCTGGTGTAGGCTTTCAACATAAAGGAGAAAGTTCAAGTCCCATGCATGATTTTCATGCACATATTCATATGGTAGGTTCTGAAAGTGAAGATGATTCTAGAGATTATGAGTGGGATTCCTTTTCTGAATAATCTTGTCATGACATAGAGGTTGATACCATTCACACTTATGTAATTCCTCCTAAAGATGAGAATCAAGAACCTATGGCTCAAAGTTTGAATTCAACTCAAAAATCAAGTGCACCTCAACAAGTCAATATAGAACAAGCACCTCCTTTCACTCAATGGGTAGGTGAACCTTGGGTACCTTTGTGGGTTGGAGATTCTAACCTAGCATTTAATCCACATGCTTTCTTTCCCATAGAAATCTTAGAGGATTCTGATGAAGAGGATTTTGATCCTTCTTCCATGGACCATCTTGAAGAGGCACATGTCATAGGCCATGATGATACAATGTATGAACCATACAATGAAGTCATGTCCTTAAATCCTTCAAATGAAAGCCCATTCAATGAATCCTTTTCCTTAATACATCCCAAACTTATCGATTGGGATCTGTCCGAGTCAAATGACTTACTCTACTTCCCAAATGACAATACAATGGCCTTATACCTCAATGCGGTCAAACCCAATTCTTCCACCAATGAATTCACTTTGG
>MU228428.1:1373631-1387781 GCA_018584345.1 Thuja plicata | reverse complement strand
AAAAACATTTGAAAAAGAGAAAAAAGTGCCTTGGTGAAAACCCAGCAATAGGCACCTCGGTAGAAAAAAAAAAAAAAAGGAAGAGAGAAAAAGAGCAATAATCCCAAGAGGTGAAAACCTGGAAACAGGTGCCTTTTGGCCCTTACGTGTTTCCTAGTTGCATTTGTACATATTGCGGTTCCTTATCTCACTTGTCCATATCCTCATTGCATTCTTCATTTGTACATCACCCTAATAAAGTCTCAGAGTTGCATTTATGTTGCATTCTAGGTTCAGTTTCCCTAAGTTTCACATTGATCACATTTATCACTTGGGGGCACACATAATAGATTTGGGTACCAACCGGATTCAATAGGGCAACATTTTGGTCACACATCAGAAGCCAATTTTCAGATTCAAGAGAGACATTTTGGAACCTTTGATGAATATCATTGTTCAACCCTAAATAGTTTGATCGCATAATATGTTCCTTGAGTTTCATTGCCTTATTTTATCAGGATTAAAAATTGATACACCCTAAATGATCAGATTGTCTGGAATTCTTTTTTGAAAATCTTGATACATTTCACAAACACTTGGAATTTTTGATGAGTTCTTCTTTGACTTTTTTGAGTCATGTTCTTTTAAGATAATCAATGATGTTTCAACTAGATTGACATTGATAAGAGACATGATGTTTTCTTAAGCTTTTGAGTGACTATTTTGAGGAAGATTCTTTAACTTGTGTGAATTAGTCTAAGGACATGGTCATCAAAGAACCATAGAGGACATTCATATAGGATGGAGGGTTAACCTTTGTTTGTTTACACAAAAGGATACCTTGGCTATTTAGATTTTCCATATCTTAATACCAACATCCACTTGCAACATTGAATCTGATTAAACCGGTATTCATACTCCCATAGTTGGTCATTCAACTAGTGAGGGTTGTACTTGGTTTCATAGAAGGGATTACCACATAATGGAAAGTCATATTCATATTCTTATGGTTGCAGTGGCACTAGTAAGGATTGTATCAACTCCTAGTTCCACAATGCTCTATGATGAAAATATATCTCAGTTTGCATTTCTTTTGCAAAACTCAAGGACAATTAGTTGCATTGCATCTTCATGTTAGATTAATTGCATGTTGCATTTTAGCTTAAATGCATTATGCAAAGCTTTGTTCTCAAATGGCTTGTCTTTCTAGCAAATTTCCAAGTTAAAGGGGGGGGGATAAAAGTTGACAACACTTCATCAATTTAATGGTTTCAAGTCATTCAAAACAAGATTTTCCTTTGCATTCATCATCATTAGTCATTATTCATTATATATTCATGTCAAGAGAAAAACAAGACAAAGAAAAATTAATCATTATTCATGTATCCATATCATCATTTAGAACTACATCTCATAAGTTAAAATTGCATACATCCAAAAACAAAAAAATAATTGCATTTCGTTTATCATTGCACTAAGTATTGCATTAATTACATTGCATAATCCATACATGGTTAAATCAGAAAAGCATATAGAGATAAATTGCATTAACATCATTTGCATCCATTTATCTATGTCCTACTCTAGGACATTTTCATCCATATCACAATAGAAATAAATGCATCATAGAAACATGTAGATATGCATAAATGGAAATCTCATAACATCATCAGAGGAGGAATCAAAGATCATCATTGTTAAATGTCCATCATCAATGTCTATAACATAAATTAGTACATCAAAGGTACATCAAAATAATGGTCCATACATCAACGTCCTTCTCAAAGAAAAAATACATATGATACATCCTCAATGTTATATCCAGATATCATGGATCCAAATCTATCTCATGACCCAGCAGGGGCACCTGATCCATCTCTAGCTAAACCTATGCCTGAACCCCCTACACCATTGGGATCCCTATCATCTACTCTATCTTTTGCACTAGGAGGTGCCTTACTTGTGCTCGCACTAGTAGGTAAGTGAGCTAGAGTAGCCAAAAACTACTGCAACATAGTAGAAACCTGATCCAATCTAGCTATCATTGTAGTCATCCCTGCCTGTAAACCCCTCACACCCTGCACTATATCATCCATAACAGGAGGAACCGAAGGTGCCTGTGATGTTACAGGAGCCTGTGGTACCTGAGGTGCTAAGGGTACTTGAGGTATCACCTGTGTCGTATTGACCTGTGGATCCACCTGTGGTCTCTGTCCCTGAACTGAAACCTGTCTGGCCACCTGGACATGTCTATGTCTGTGTCTGGCCCAATCTGCACACACTATCAAGGGAACCTAATCCTGAGCTACATATGCTTGTGCTCCTCTCTGCCTAGGCTACCTTAATTTGTCACCTCAGCCTCTCACATGTCCACCTCTCATCCGAGGTCTAGTAGTTCTCTGTACCCGAGGTGCCCTCTAAACTCTATGCCTATGAGGTCTATTTCCATCATCGCCATCATCACCATCATCTCCATCATCATCTAAGAAATCATCAACATCAGGAATTGGCTCTGCTGGATCAGTGAATCTAACAAACTGATGTCACAAAAATCACTCGTGATACTCATCCAACATCCCTGCATCTGCAACCTATGGCATCTTATCCCATACACCATACCCAAGCTGATTAATCTGCAAACAAGATGATCAGCAGTCAACCTATGCTCCCCACATTGATCTCTCAGCCTGTACCCTGACATAGAGTGCCATACCCTGTGGCATATCCTACATCCAACTGAACTGATGGAGTACTCTCCCGCAACAAAATCTCTCAATAACTAATGGTGATCGGCCTATCATCCATCAAGGTGCAAACATATATGGTAACTCATAATCATCCTCCTGCCACCTCTCACACTGCAGATATGTCCTCCATACTACCTGATCAATATCATCAATGGTATGTCTCCAATAATCAACCTTGCCTAGATGATGCTGGATAACCATGCCATCATATAGAAAATCATATGGATAACCATGGGCCTGTAATCAAGCTAAAACTAGCCTCGTAATAGGTAGATGCTCCCAAGTCCATAACTATAATAATACTGCACCTACAGAAATAGCTGCACTGCCCTGATACATAATCTCGTGAAGATGATGATATAACTAAGCCAATACACAAGAGCCCCAATCCAATCTCCATGGATGTGCAATCAGGTCCACTAAAATCTGGCCCCATCCGACCATGAAACCATGACCTCTCCTATCTGGCGAAAGTAATCCCCCAATCATAGCTCCTAATAATGCTGGTAAAGTGGGAAAAGAGGAAAACTGTGCCCAAGTAATGCAATCATCATCAATGATGTTATCTCCAAACACCCATCTTCATACACTACTATCATACACTGAATCATAATACACCCGCTCTCCATGAGTCGGGATCCTCAATAATCTATACACATCCTCTGGCGTAGTAGTCATCTCACCAAGAGGTAAATGAAATGTATTATGGTCGGAATGCCATTGCTCTGCCATAGCTATCAACAAACCTCAGTTCAACTGAAATCGAGGGAGATCTAAAAGGAAACTCAGTCCACATGTCTCAATAGTACACCACTCAGGAGGTGTAAGCTCATCTACTAAATAAAAAATCCATAGTGCTACACCTTGTACCCACAACTTGTGGTAATGTTCCTACATTTTGAAACAAAGTGAATCATGTTAGTTTTTCTCTTGGTGAACCATTCTACGTCAATCAAAATATTAAATCTCTCTTTTCTCTAACTTGAACGTATCAAATTATTTCTCCTAACCTCTATATTGTGAGACACAAGGACAATTCATAATCATTTTTAATCATATCTGATTGACCTATCAAACATTCATCATTATGAATTTTCTAATATCCTAAACACTATGTGACATTCTGGATGAACATTTTCTAGCTTGGAATGTAATCGGGTCATCTGGACAATCAATCACACTGAGCTCATCTATTTCCTATATAAAATTTCCAATTTTATGGTAGGCAGCACTTCGCTTAGTGTACGCAGCTTTTAAATCTTTAAAAGTGGCTATTTAAAAGTCGGAGGTGGCACTTAACTAATTAGGCAGTCTTTTACATGCCTATGCGGCACTTTATCTATCCTATGCGGCATTTTGCTAAAATATTCCTAGAAAGCAATGAAAACATGTATTAAATGCTATTTCAAAAGTAATAAATGCACTAAGGGAGTTCAAACAACTCACCGGAGGCCTGTAGTCAGGAGGTCTCTGATATCTGCACGCTCGCTCGAACCTGTGCTCTGGAATGGGGACCACCATCATTGTGAATCGTCAGTGGCTCAGAGAAAAATATCAATAGTAAAAAGTGAAAATGAATAGTAAATTTTGGTTTTTCAACCTATTTAAGCCATTTTAACCTATTTTATGAGATTTTTGACCCAGTCAAACCTAATCTACATATTCTACACACTGGGGTATTTGTTTGACATCTTGCAAACATCATTATTATTAGAAATGCAATCATCTTGGATCTCTTCTATCAACCTTGTTCATCAAAAACTTTTACCTATGATCAATATGATTTCATTTCCGAGGGGGCATCATCATATCATCTAACTAGGATTCTGCATCATATCTTGTATCAAATCTGGGGCATTAAAATTTCATACTTTATCAGAGTTTTCATATCAGAGTTTTCATATCAAAGTTTCATATCAGAGTTTCATATCAGGGTTTCATATCAAAGATTTCATATCAGGGTTTCATATTAATATTTTATATCAGGGTTTCATATTAGGTTTTCATATCAGTCAATCAGCTCATCAACATCGAATTAACGATCAGGACAATCAAGATTTCTTTGAATCAATGCGCTTCACATATCAATTCAAAGAGGGGCATTTGTAGACACCTAAAATTGACTAGGTGTATCTCAAACATTCAAAACTATAAATCTCAGCCAAATACTTCAAAATATCATCTCAATGTAAAACAAATGGATCAAATCAAATGGACAAAAATCAAATCACATTAAAAGATCAAATAATCATTAAATCAAATAATTAAATTCTAAGCCTAAAGGGATTAATCAAATTATGCAATTGATTTTTCAATTGTATAGTTCAAAAAGATTAAATCCAACCCATTCACCCTTCCATGGCTAAATTTATTAAATGATTGAGTTATTTAATTCCTAATATCTTTGAGACAACCAACCAACTTTCCCTCCATTTGAGAACACCTCAAAGCTTTTGAATTAACCAAACTTTGATCATGATCAACTCACTCTACCCCCTACCCTTGGGAAAATGCTATAAATATAAGCCATTTCCTTTATTTTTGTGATCCATGAATTTCAAGAGAAAAAGTATCTTTATTATAGGCATATGGAGAGCATTTGAGAGCTTTTGAGAGCATTTGTTGTTTTCTAACATATCTTGGAGCATTTTGAGCATTTTAAGCATTCTAAGCTAGACTTGAGCATTTGTTTATCATTCATTTCTCATTCTAGGATTGTCCTTGAGAGAGATTAAGCCTAAGAGCTCTCTTAACAAAGCTTGGATAGAGAACCATGAGATGATATATATTTTTAGCTTCAATTCTTAGATTAATTTGTATTATCTTTCCATAGAATTGTTGTTCTTAATCTTAATTTCATGAAGGTGTAAATTTATACACACACAATGTCCTTAAATGACATGATGTTTTCATTTAAGTCTTAACTTCAAGGCATTATTCTATCGAGGTAAATTGGTAATGAATAGATAATGATGTCACTGTGTGTCATTGAAAATTGAAAGGCTCCATCTAAGCCATAATTAATTATAATTACTTTACTTGATGTCATATCTACTCATCGCCATTAATTAAAATTTCTATCTAATATTACCGGAAATGGCTATGCAACAGACAAAATATGTCTAATATGACAATTTAATGGTTTTATTAATTAAATTTAAAACTATACGACAGTTGTTTATAATTTTTAAATTAATTAATAAATCTTGTCACAACTCACAAACTCACAGTCTCACATCCGTTGGATTACAACATATAAATGGCCAAAGTTGAATTTTGGGCCTATTGATGGTCTTCATAATATTTACAGAAAACTCTCTATGGAATCATGACACATGGTATGATTGATCGTGGACTTATTGGTATGATCAATCATACCACGTGTCATGATTCCACCGAGACTTTGTTGTAAACATTATGAAGACCAACAATAGGCCTGAAATTCACCTTTGGCCATTGATATGTTGTAATCCAACAGACATGTGAGTCTGTGATGTCATAGTGGTGGGACCCTCACCCGATGCAACTTAAACATCAAATCAGAACCATTGGATTAAGAGAGAAGAATGGTGGAAGGTGCATTTCAGAAGAAATATGCTGACATAACTCCTTTACTGAAAACTCTCTCCGAAAACATCACACGTGTCATTCTTTGAGAATGAAAACTTAGGAGAATAAAACTTTAACAGTTATTTCCAATTATTAAATCGCCATACGAACTATACAACTTGAAATACATTCGCTATGGAAAATAATTAATTACAATATTTGGAAAATTATTTCACCATAATTTATCAGTAAAATTTTCCAGCTTCGCTAATTAAATTAATAATTTTCCTATTAAAATCATTTCTTGTCGCCATATTTTTATAAAAAAGGTATACTGTATTAAAAAACTTGCCACCAAATATCCATAATTTGAACCACAATTCACCATCAATATTAAAAATTTCCCCTCCAAAAAACATGTTATTTACCACAATTTTATACTTTTCGGGAGGGGGAGGGGGGTTTCTTAAAGTTATCCCTGACTACAATTGGTAATAATTCTTTTATGCCATAGATAAGAGAAAATGGTGTGGCTCCTATTGGTGTTTGGATACTTGTTCTATAGGCCCATACTGCTAGATTCAATTGCAAATGCCAATCTCTGCCAGACTTACTCACAGTTCTGTGTAGGATTTTTAAAATATTTTTATTTGAAGCCTCAACTTTTCCATTACCTTGAGAATAATAGATTGAAGAAAAATGCTGAGTGATGTGAAACTATGTACAAAGGTCTTCGATATCTTGGTTCTTGAACTGCCCCCATTATCTATTACAATAGATGAGGGTATCCCGTACCTACAAATGATGTAGTTGAAGATGAACATATCAACTTGTTTTCTGGTGGTTTTGATTTGCAGTACTGCTTTGACCCACTTTGTGAAATACTGAATGGTCATGATAATATATTTGTGTCCACTTGAAGAATTAGGATAGATCTGTCCAAAAAGATCAAAGGCCCATTGTTGGAATCACCAATGTGTTATAAATGGTATGAGTTCTCTAGCTGGAGAATGGATAAGGTTTCCATGTGTTTGACATTTTTGACATGTCTTGGCATATTGCGTTACATCTTTTTTCATTGTAGGCCAATAGTATCCAACTCTTATAATTTTCTTAGCTAATGAAAAACTGTTCGAGTGCGATACATACACCTTCATGGACCTCTTTTAATGCACGATCAGACTCTTCTTTTTCTAAACACCTAAGTAGCATTTCGTTAATACCTCATCTATATAAGTTAGTAGTAATGAGTACATACCGCGATGCTTTCCTAGTTAAGTCTCATTTTTCATTTCTAGACATGCCATTAGGCAAGGTTTGATTTGTAAGATAAGCAGTTATATTGGCATATCTGGATTGGTCTTGGGCGTTTAAGGCACAAATAACTTGGGATTTAGGTGTATCAAACGCGGGAAAGTATAATTCTTCCACCAATAAGTCATAGCAGAATTGATGTTCCTCTAGTTGTAACATGCATGCGAGCATTGCCATCGCATCTGCAACTCTATTTTTTTGTGCTTGGAATTTTTTGGAATGTGATGAAGGCAAAGTACTTTTTCAAATCTTCTACCATCTTCTTATAGGGCATCATCTTCTCATTTTTGTTTGATATTCTCCATTTACTTGGTTGATGATAAGTTGAGAGTCACCATATACATTTAAGTCTATGATTTTCCATTCAATGTCTAGCTTGAGGTCATTTACCAATGCTTCACATTCTAAGATGTTGTTGGTGCATGGAAACATCATTTTTTATGCCTTAAGTATCTTGTAGCCTTGAGGAGTGATAAACAATACCCCTGCTCCAGATCCTTGTTGTGTGAAAGAACCATCAAAAAAAATCTTCCACATATAGTATGTTAAGTGTATGATTGTCTCATCTAGAAACTCTATAATAAAAGGTATTGCATCTTGCAATGGTGAATAAGTTAGTTGATTGGCTAGCACTTGTCATTTAATATCCTTTTTGTCTACATAATCGATATCAAATTCACTGAGTATTAAGACCCATTTTTCTAGTCTTCCCATCAATGTTGTTCTACTGGGGAGGTATTCAAGAGGATCGATCTTTATGATAGGTTTTATTGTATGTGAAAGCATATAGTGTCTCAATTTATGGGATGCAAAAAAAACATCCAAGCGAGCCTTTGCAATGATACTATAGTTGAGCTCATAAGACACCAATGTCCTACTGATATAATAAATCACTCTTTCCTTTTTGTTTTCATCCTCTTGTGCTAGCAATACCCCAAGCGATGTAGACATAACTGAAATATAGAGTAAAAATGGTTTTCCATGAATGGGCACTATTAGAATAGGAGGATTAGCTATATAGTCCTTTAATTCCTTGAAATTATTTTCACAATGTTCATCCCATTTTAAAGTTACTCCTTTATGTAACAATGTTGTGAAAGGTTGTGCTCTATCTGTTAGTTCAGACATGAATCTTCTGATTGAATAGAGTCTTCCTTGGAGCATCCTCATTTGAATAATGTTACATTGAATGGAGTCTTCAATGTGATTCATTCTTATCTTTGACTTGGCTAAGGTATTATCCACATAGTCCTCCATGTTCTTATGTATCACGTCATGGAAGATTATCATCATAGCTCGTTGATATGTAGCTCTAACATTCTTTAGCCCAAATGGAATTACGTTCTAGCAAAATATTCCCCATTCGCATGTAAATGTTGTCTTTTCTTGATCTTCATGAGTAATCTTTATTTGTTTGTAGCCTAAAATTCCATCCATGAGTGACTACATCTCATATCCTACTGTGAGGTCTATAATCATATCAATATTCAAGAGTGGAAAGTCATCTTTAGGAAAAGATTTATTCAGATCCCTAAAGTCTATGCAAATCTTGATAGACTTATCTTCTTTAGAAACTAGGACTACATTAGAAATCCATCCTGCATAAGTGATGACCCTTATGAATCCAACCTTTAAGAGTTTCTCTGGCTCTACTTTTACCAATAATGCCACATATGGGTGCATCTTTCTTAATTTCTATTTGACAGGTTTTATTTGAGGAGCTATAGATAAGTGACACATTATTAACTCAAGATCCAGTCTAGGCATATCAGTATAAGACCATGCAAAGTTGATCCTTTTCTCTTTAAGGAACTCAGTAAACTATGTCTTTTCTTCTTCTGATAATGATTGCGCTAGATGAAAAAATTGGGGAACTTTTGTTGGTCCCAAATTAATTGGTTGTGTTGGTTTCTATCAGTACTGAAGAAATTTCTTGAAAGTGTTCAGGGAGGATATCAAGAATCTCATCATTTGGCACCTCTAAGAGGTTTTCACCATTAGATATATCTTTTATTTTTACTATTTTAGAATCTGATACTGCCACAATGTGGTTTTAACCATTAGTTCTTTTTTTCTTTTTAATTTTCAATTTCTGACTAAGAAACTTGATATCTTCCTCTATCAAATTCATGCTCCTTATATTGGTGGAAGAGGGATATTTTTCATAAGCATTCAGATAACAGGTCAAAGTGTATTTATAGTTAGCAGATTGTATGGGAACCGTTTGCCTTGTGTCATGCCCAAAAGTTGGGCAAAAACACACGATCAATTTTTTTTTTTAAGCACACTAAAGAGGATAACAGAACTACCTCAAAGGTAACATGTGCATGCAAAATAGTGCAAGGGAAAAACAAAAACCAGAGAAGTCACAAAGGGAGGAATATCTTTCAGAGCTATCCTAAAGGGTTCCTTAAGCTACAAGCTTGATCTGCACTGAAACCGAGATAGTTGATCAAAAGTCAACTAGAGTTGACCAAAAGTCAACTATACTCTAAAATGCGTGAAAGGTAATACTAGGGTCTGCTAAACCCTAAGGAAGACTCATACATGCAAATTAAGACAGTTGGCCCAAAACTCAACTAAAGTTGACCAAAAAGTCAACCGTCACCGATTGGTGTGAAATTGAAACCTAAAGGTCTAGAGGTTGCAGAGAGCACTGGGTTTAAAAATTGAGGTGAACGGTCTAGGTTTGACCATGGTTGACCAAAAGTCATCTGTGTACAAATCTAGTCAAGGGGGGAAAGATTATTATATCCAACACTAATAAGTTAATCTAATAATGTTCATTTTAACGATATAATAAACTTAACTTTAAAGCACAAATAAACTCCAGTTATTGATCCTAGGTAAACTAACATTTGCGAATTAAAATACAGATTATACTAATAATATTTCTAAAAAAAATCTCCTCTAAAAGTTCATATGTGCTACTATAAGGTTAAAAGAACATACTAGAATTTGTTTAAATTCTTATTCCAATAATATTACAAACAACATATATTTAAATCATAACCAATTAAAATTTAAACTAAAACATAAATCAAATGTTATTTAAATATAATGTCTAACTAAAATGTTATTTTATTTTGATAATAAAGTTGAGACTTTTATAAATCAAATCTTATAATACATCCACCCTATAATAAAAATCTAAATTAATATAAGTCTATTAAACAAATAATTAATAATAATAAATATATATTAAAAAAAACAAAAAAAACAATTCTAATCTAATTTAAAACTATAAGAAAAGTTAAACTTAAAATATTAAAATAAACTAAAATCTAATTTATATTAAAATACAATCTAATCCTAACAAATTCAAATCTAAACACATAAAATGTCCTAACCCTAACATCCTTATCGGATGATAAGGCAAGGCAGCGGCCGAATCCTGAAGAAAACTCGCAGGGCAAAATTGGGAGGCCAGTGGGTGGAGGGTTAACAACTGCGGTGGCGAGAAGGATGGCGGTGCTCGCGAAGGAGGGAGAAAGGTTAACCAAAGTCACACTCCTCTTCAAAATTCGCTCAAGACTGAAAATGACACTTAAAGGGAGCAATAAATGAGTTTAGAGGCTCATTAATGACATAAAATGACCCCTAACCCATAGGGTACCAAGTTGGGTGACTAAAACTGACCCCGGTTACCCCCTGGGAGCCTAAAAGACCTCCTACAACTAACCCTGAAGTTAACCTACGGATTTCTAAGTCAAGAAGACTTCTAGAAACTTCTAACCCTGGGGTAAGCTTGGGTACTACTCCTAGATAACCTTAGATAACCCTTAACTAACCCTGGTTTCCCCTTTACTAGCCATGTCGGCAATTAAATTACAACAATTGCTAAATTTGGCACATTAAATTAAAACAAATGACATGACTTATTCACATAAACATTTACTAATTTATTGACACACATGCAAACCATGTTTGCAAAATAATCACATAACAACGAGGTCCATGTCTCTTTATATAGAAAGGACCTTGGAAAGCATGGGTATTTACATAGGTTCCAGTACTGGGTCCCCGATTTAGATCCATGGTCAACTTTTCCTACACACTCAATGCACACATCAGTAGATCCAAAATGACATGATATGAAACATAACATGACATCAATAATATACATACATATAAACCACATTTGCATTAGAACTGAAATAAACTAGCATTGGTTTCCTAAACCAAATTCATCATGTAACATTCATAAATTTAAATTCCATATAAGACATCAACATAAGCTAAAACTGAATCGGAACATAAAACATCTCAAAAGTACCTTGATTACAAAATAAGGTGTTGAATATATAACATAGGATTCCACCGATCCTCAAATATATAAAAATTATCCAATAGTCAATGTATGTCAAATTGTAAACTATTGAAAACATAAGAACAAAATAGTAAAACTATAGCAGTCTAATGTAGGTCTCACATCCACCCCCTCTAGGCATGAACTTCCTCCTGGAGTTCATCGAAGAGGTGAGGTTACTATGATCTCATCTATGTTGTGTCTTCCCAAGAGGCTGTAACCTTGTCATAGCAATCCTACTGGACCCTAACCTGGTCTAGCTCTCTGCCTGGAAGGCCTAATGTCCACCGACCCAATATACGAATTAGCTCTAAAGCCAAGGCATCCGAATCTATCACATGAGACTCGTCATAAATATACTTCCTCAAAACTGAAACATGAAACACATCATGGATGTGTGACAGGCTAGGTGGCAACGCTAGATGGTATGCAACTGGTCCTATCCTCTCAAGGATCTCAAAAGGTCCAACAAAATGGGGTGCTAGCTTAGAGCCCTTTCCAAAATGGATTGGACTCTTAGGTGGTCGCACTCTCAAGAAGACTCTGTCTCCAACTAGATAGGCTTGATCAACCCTCTTTGCATCTTCATAATTCTTCTGCCTATCTTGAGCTTCCTCAAGTTTCTACCTAATCAAAGTCACCTACTGCTCCATATCCTCTACTAGCTCAGGACCAATGGAAACTCTATCCTCGATCCTATCCCAACTGAGTGGGGTCCTGCATGGTCTACCATAAAGATCCTGGTAGGGAGGCATAGCCAAGGAAGTCTGGTGCCTATTGTTATAGGCAAACTCCACTAGGTGTAGGTATTCTTCCCACCGGGTCTGATGGTCCATGACATACATGCGAAGCATGTCCTCCAGTACTTGATTGACCCTTTTGGTCTGGCCATCTATATCAGGATGATAAGCCGTACTAAAGTTGAGTCAAGTACCCATAGCTTCCTAAAGTTCTCTCCAAAAGTATGAAGTGAAGAGAGAATATCTACCTGAGATGATCTTATGAGGTACGCCATGAAGTCTGACTATATCTCGCAAGAACACCTATGCTACTGCTGGTGCGGTAAAGGTAGTACACATGGGTGAAAAGTGAGCCACCTTAGTCAACTTGTCGACTGTCACCATGATGGAATAATGATGTCGAGAAGACATAGGTAGGCCTACTATGAAATCCATAGATATGGTGTCCCATTTCCACACCGGTATCTCATGAGGTTGAAGGAGACCACCTAGATGATGGTGTTCCACCTTCACCCTTTGGCACTCTAGGCATCTAGCTACCATCTCTGTAATCTGCAACCCCATGCCTGGCCAATGATATAGTTTCCTCAAGTCAGCATGCATCTTCTTAACTCTGAGATGCACTGCATAAGCGACCCTATGAGCCTCAAGCATCACAAACTCACACAATCCTTTGGAAGAAGGTATATAGATACGTCCTCTATGATGCAATAGTCAATCGAACTCCAAGGAATACTCTGAAAAATTTCCCTCAAGGGATCAATAAGATCGAATCAACTCACAAACCTCTATGTACATCTCATCCTCTTACAAGTGCTGAAGGATGCGATCTCTCAAATCCATTCTAGTAGACATAGAAGAAAGCTCGTGCCATCTCCTACTCAAGGCATCTGCGACCATGTTCTCTTTCCCTTTGATGTAATGGACATCAAAATCATATTCACATAAGAAATCCATCCATCTCCTCTACCTAGCATTAAGGTTTAGCTGAGTGAAGATGTACTGAAGACTCTGATGGTCTGAATGAAGTTCAAACCGATGTCCTAAGAGAAAATGTCACCATCTGACTAAAGCATGCACCACTGCTGTGATCTCAAGGTCATGGGTAGGGTAGTTGAGCTCATGAGTCTTTAGTTTCCTAGAATCGTAAGCTATAGCTCACCCACCCTGCATAAGAACCGCTCCCGAACCATCCAAGGAAGTGTCTATGCATACTATAAAGTCAGCTGATGGCTTTGGTACAGCTAGAATGGGTGCACTAGTAAGTGTTCTCTTGAGCTCCTGAAAAGACTTATCACACTTCTCAATCCACTCAAACTTCTTTCCTTTTCACTGAAGAGAGGTAATGGGGTGTGCTACCTGAGAGAAACCATTAATAAACCCTTTGTAGTAACTGGCTAAACCCATGAAACTCCTAACTTCGGTCACAGTGGTAGGTGCTGGCCAATCCATGATGGCATCAATCTTCGATGGGTCTACTAAGATCCCATCACCTGAAATAACATGGCCAAG
>MU228428.1:1333276-1364544 GCA_018584345.1 Thuja plicata | reverse complement strand
CCGCAGAATGATATCTCAAAATGTGATCAAAATTGTAACTATCATGGTCATTATAATTTGTAAATTGTAAATTGTTAATTTTTTTGGTAGTGGGTATGCCCACGGACCTATGTATTTATGAAATCTCGACAAAGCTCAAGTCATGGGAATGCCCATGTATATTTCTATATTAGGTATAGGACTTTTGTCCCGGGCAAGGCTGGAGGTTTTCTCGACCCCACTCTTTCCTACCAGCGCCCGCAGTGAGTGGGGTTATACTGTAAAAATTATTTTTAATATTAATAAAATTCTGGCTTCGGCCTTTTACCGATCAAAAATAAAAATAAAAAAATAATAATAACAATTATTTGGTTATGAGATTTGTTTCTTCCTCCATAAGCAATTTTTAAAGAAACATACATAGTATACTTTTCAATAACCACTTTTCTCAATTCAAATTCAATAAGATTACACTGTCCAATGAATCTCCATATTACTATAAGGACATTAAAATTTTTCAAACGATAAAGATTACAAATTTACTGAGGACCTTTATAACAACATTGAAATACTGACATCTTCAAACAATAAAGGTTACAATGTCTTGGAAACTTTTTTCCACCATATCAACACAATGATATTTCCATACAACATAGGTTACAAGCCATAATTTTATAGTGGTATTCATTTTTCGCATAAAGGTAGGATACATCTTCAGTGTCTCATTAGGTACCTGATATAAGGTGAGATTGACCATGGAGGCTCACCTCCCAACCTAGGCCTTTACAAGGCCACCCCTGAGCTTGGGGATCCAAACTGGAACGGGAAACAAATAGATAAATGCAACAAATAGACAAGCAAATAGAAAAGAAAACATACTCCAGAAAGCTTCCCAACACAAGGATGAACAAATGGATAGGTCTCCAAGAGACCTTCCAGAATAGGGGTAGTGGTAGACCTCACTGTAGGAGAAATCCAAGAATAAATATAGAACACACAAGCCTCACATGGACTTGAATAGGACCATCTTCATAAGATGCAGTCCTGAATAACCTCCTTATGCCTCCTAGGTACCCTCAGGCCCTTCCTGGAATCATGGGTATCATGTTACCCCAAATTTTTGCCTCCACACATGGGAGAATCTACACTAAAAGGATTCAATTTCATCTACCCCTCCAAGGTTACTCTGCCCTCCCAAGGGTGAGTGTGCCTTGAAGACCCATTCAAAATCAATCACAAAATAAAGACATTGAGAAACAAATATTTAAATTTCAAACTGAAAATAAAGCTTCAAAATACATAGGACTCCATTAATGGAGTCCTTGAGCTCAAGAACACTCATAAACACAAACAATATTACTTTAAAGAAATCCAACCTTAATTCCAAGCTAGGATGAGGAATGGGTTGGTGTTGAGCTATCCTTCCTAAGCTTCTTCCAAAAAGGCTCCTTCAAATTGAATTCTGTCTCTAAGGGTAGAGTGTGGGTGAACACTCAACTCATCCTAAATACTTCCCTAAATAGGAAAACCTCCAACAAGAGTAAGGCTTAACCCAAAGGTGAGGTAACTCTAACCAATCCCAAACTAATCCATTTGCCTAACTCTCCAAGGGTGAAGTCAAATGAAACTTGGGTAGAAGAGAGAGTGAGGTTAACCAAAGTCACACTCCTCTTCAAAATTCACTCAAGACTGAAAATAATAGTTAAAGGGAGAAATAAATGAGTTTAGAGGCTCATTAATGACAAAAAATGACCCATAACCCATAGGGTACCAAGTTGGGTGACTAAAACTGACCTCGGTTACCCCTTGGGAGCCCAAAAGACCTCCTAAAACTAACCCTAAAGTTAACGTACGGATTTCTAAGTCAAGAAGATTTCTAGAAACTTCTAACCCTAGGGTAAGCTTGGGTACTACTCCTAGATAACCTTAGATAACCCTTAACTAACCCTGGTTTCCCCTTTACTAGCCATGTCAACAATTAAATTACAACAATTGCCAAATTTGGCACATTAAATTAAAACAAATGACATGACTTATTCACATAAACATTTACTAATTTAATGACACACATGCAAACCACGTTTATGAAATAATCACATAACAATGATGTCCGTGTATCCTTATATATAAAGGACCTTGGAAAGCATGGGTATTTACATAGGTTCCTGTATTGGGTCCCCGATTTAGATCCATGGTCAACTTTTTCTACACACTCAATGCACACATCAGTAGATCCAAAATGACATGATATGAAACATAACACGACATTAATAATATACATACATATAAACCACATTTTCATTAGAACTAAAATAACCTAGCATTGGTTTCCTAAACCAAATTCATCATGTAACATTCATACATTTAAATTCCATATAAGACATCAACATAAGTTAAAACTGAATCAGAACATAAAGCATCTCAAAAGTACCTTGATTACAAAATTAGGTGCTAAATATATAACATAGGATTCCACCAATCCTCAAATATATAAAAAGTCTCCAATAGTCAATGTATGTCAAAGTGTAAACTACTAAAAACATAAGAACAAAATAGTAAAACTATAGCAGTCTAATGTAGGTCTCACATCTTGACATTTCTGCTTTAGGAATTGTGACAACAGGTGGTTTAGATTGTGTTTCATGTTTGGATGAGGAATTAACCCCTTTAATTGTGATTTGTTCTTGGCTTCTTGTTACTGGTTTTGAATGTTTCAACTTGTCCTTGACACCTTTGATAGTGATCACATTGATTCATTTGTTCTTTATGTCCAACATATTGATCACATTATCATTATGGGAATAGGTATAATTGACTTCATTTCCTTTTCCTTTAGATGCTTCTCCTTTTTCATAGTTAGGAAATAGTTTATTATATGCCGTATGATCTTCATTAGATGTATGTCCTTCCACTTTCATCTTGCTTCCATCAATGAGATCTTGTATCACATGTTTGGAGTTTAACACAATCATTAGTCTTGTCTCCTTTATTCTTATGGAACTCACAATATGCATTATCATTCCACCACCTTGGTTTTACTTTTGGATCCCATGGTTTTGACTCTGATACAATGATAATTTTTTTTTATCAAAGAGAGTTTTCAAAACTGTCTCAAGAGGTTCTCCCAATGGAGTAAATGTTTGTTGTGGTCTAGACGTCCATTGCTTATTCTTGTTGGTATTAGTGTTTTCTCTTGGTATTGTTGTTGTCACCTTAGCTTCTTTATTTTTTTGTAGGCTGTTTGTGAGATTAAACATAGCTGGTTTAGTGTTCGCGTTTGAGGCTTCAACCACTCCATCATTAACAACATTTTTTTTCTTGTTCCACCATTTAAGTTTGTTTTTATAGATGGTAGAGGATTTATTTTCACTTTGGATTGTGATTTCTCCTTTATTGACCATAACTTCTTCAACACGAATGATGTTCTTTATCATTCTACCAAAACTGGGAGAATCTTGCATTTTTAGAGCATAATTCATTTTAGGTACTAAGTTTTCTATAAAGATCTCCATCTTGTAAGATTTGGGTATTGGTCTTGAGTACCTTGCAAATATGATCCTCCATTGTTGCAAAAAATGAGTGAAGGATTCACCTATTCGTTGTTTTTTATTGTAAGGATCCATCATGGTAACATTGTGTTTTATGTTGTAGGAGTAATGTTGGAAAAATATTTGAATTAAATACTCAAATTTTTCTACACTTGGTGTTAGTTTAGAGAACCATTCCGTAGCATTTCCACCTAGACTTCCTAGAAATAGTCTCATCAAGTCCGTCAGTTCGTGCATGTATTCTATGCTTAGGGCACAAAATTCTCTTACATGGTCATGTGGATTTGTTTCTCCCATGTATTTTTCATATTTTGGTCATGCTATGTTAGGTGGGAATGGAACCATTTTTATATTTTTTTCAAAAGGAAATGGATATATGTGCTCCAAGGAGTATTTCTTCGTTGGTTTAGTCTTCTCTTTCTTGAGTACTGTGAGTTCCGTTTGTATTTGATATAATTTTTTTGAGAGTATGTAGATGGGTGTTTGTACCTCTTCCTCCTTCAATCTTTCAACATAATAGTCTTTGGGAAGTTTAAATCAAAGAGAAGCTAAGTGAAGGAAGTATTTTTCCTTATCTTCTCCAATGATTTTCTCCAAGGTCCTTTGAAACTTCCTACTTTTTTTGAGTTTATTGTATTATTCTTCTGATATGTCTTCATCACTTTATGAATCAAACAAAGGATGGTCATAATTTCTCTCTTCTTGAATTTCTCTTTCATCTTGTTCTTGGTTATATTCCTCAAAGGAATAACTCCATTCGTGATTAGGTGCATCCATTTTAGGTGAGTCTTGATCAAAGAGGGGATTTGTTCAAGATGTATCTCCTTGTATAAACTTAAGCAATCTTGGAGGTATTTTCGAATCGTCAGCAAGGTATTGTTTACTTCTTGTGTTAACCATGAAAGCAAGGTCTCAATTTGTCAAAAGTGTTCCAATTGTGCGAAAAGGAATTTTCCATATTGTCCAAATGCATTTTTCCAAGTTGTGGTGAGTGTAAGCTTGATTGTTTGAAATGATTGATTCCAGTGTGAGAGGGTTAGAATGCCATGATAGTGAGCTAGGAACCAATAAAATTTGTTTAGTGACATGACAACATGATTTGGGATCAATTGCGACAACCCTAAATAACATGCAAGGTAGACTTCCAATTAGATTATGAAACAGTGACAGGTGAACCAACAATAACAACAGATTTTGATTGACAAGAAAAAAGGGTATCCAAAACTGCAAAGTTTCTAAGTTAGACATGTGCAAGTACCCTATGTCCTAGATGTGACTTACTAGATGCAAGCCTAGATATATGAGTTGCGAGACTATTCTTCCTAAATGCGACTCTGTTTACTAGATGTGAGCCAGGATATACCAAATGTGAGCTTTCTTCCCAAATACAACTCTGTTTCCCAAATGCGACTTAGGATATACCAGATGCGACTTTGTAATGGTTTTTTTTTTTCTAATTTTTCCTCTTTTCCTTGAAGAACATGAAAATTTGTCTGAATCCAAGGTCTTTTTGATGAATTTCAGAGTGTTTTTAATTAGCATAAATGTCTGTGACTATCAAAATATTGATTTTTTGGGGTGTTTATCTTGTTATTTCAATTTTGACATATCAAGCAAGTTGTTTAAGGACCAAACACACCTATTCCCTAAAATATATGGCATAACATGAAAATATTTACTCATAGAATCAGGTACACACTCATATGCTAATTAGAATATGACCATCGCTAAGCATGCAATAGATTGAGTCATGATGTTGTATTATCTGACTCCAAACGCAAGCGAGGGCACAAAATGATGAGTATCTCGGGGAAATTACTATTTTCCTTGCACAAAGATTATCACCTTTCAGAGATGAATTAGGTGGTCTTAACTACATAGGGTTTTAATTCTGGCATCAATTTGCAATCGTACCCCATAGAATTGCACATGGTAAAATTTAAGTCGTATAGCCCTATGAGTACCTAGATGAGTGTAGTCTCGCAAGCAAGATTCAAGAAGCTCCACTCTACACACATCCAAGCATGTCTAAGGAATGATAGTGGAAATTCCAAGGACAAAATGGATTACATCTTCTGAGACTTTGGTCTCGAGAAAGAATTTTGATTATAGTGATATGGAAGGGTTGGCATTCACCTATCCTCACTTGGGTCATTCCTAGGAGATTTTTTCCTTAACCGACAGGCCCTCTAAAGTTAAAATCAAGAAAGAGGATTGGTTACTTAGGAGTCTAGATTTTTGATCCTTCACGAGGAAGAAGAGAATACTCTCCTATCCATGCCATTTTATCCTATCAAAAACATCATGCAAGTTCTTTCCCTCTAATTTTCAAACTCAAAAGTTAGTCCCCCATATCAAGTTTCAGATTTTCCATCTTGGGAAAAGAGCATAATCCTCTAGTTGGACTAAGAATCAAATTCAATTTGAAAATTAGGTTCCTACAAAATAATTTAACCAAAACACTTTTGAGAAATTAAGTTTATTTCCCCAATTTCTATTCAAATCTTAACTTGATGTTTGAGGTTCTGATTTTCCATGAAGGAAAAGAGCACACTTCTCTAATCAAGTTACGAATTGGAGAGTAATTGTGTTAAGTTCCTAGAATTGCAAAAGAAATTTGGTTGAGTGCATAAGGCAACCTGCAAAACCAATTGTTAGTATTTTCATTCCATCTTCTTAACCAAATAAGTCTTCAACAATTTCCTCTAAGAACTCGTTAGACTGCTCAAACAATAAGATTCATCCAAAAACATGCAAAGTCAGCTAATTAGTCATCAAATTTATCAATCCTGCCAGTAGACTACGCAAATGCGACTATAAAATTTACCACATGTGATCTTATTTCTCAAATGCGATTTAGAAATAACTAAATATGAGAAAAGATCCTAAATGTGATCTTTTATACTAAATGCGATCTAGAATTAACCAAATGCGAGCCTTTACCAAAAGTGATTTAGGATTTACTAGATGTGATGCAGGATATCTCAGATGTGAGTTTCTTTCCGAGATGCGATATTTTGATTCCAAAAGTGATCCTTTCTTCCAAATGCAAGTCTTCACCAAAAAACATGGTCAAATGATAATCAATTAGCTCAAAAATGGTTAGAAATATGGGGCTCTTCCCCATGGTGGGTGCTAGAAATGTGTGTGTGAATTATGTACCTATAAGATGCAACATAACACTTCAATATGTCATTGCATCAATGGTTAGATATTGCTTCCTATCTAAGAAGAGTATGATTTAAGCTATAAATTGCGCCCCTCAGATTATGCATTAAATCAATGATACATTAAGTCCTAGAATGGAAGATTCATTGAGAATTTGAAGCTAACTATCATTAAATTAATGCTTAGAAAGGATGAAAAGATTCATTAAATTATAAATGAAATTTATCTAATTAGCTATTTGAAATCATGAAACAAAATGACAGCATAAGAGTATAATGAGAATTCTAAAATTTGGGACCTATTGAGCTCAAAATTTACTCCTTTTATGGAAGAATTTGAGAAATGAGTGGTTGAGATAAACTTGAGAGGAAAGGTGAGGATTGAATCTTTGGTGATCTATGTGAGTGAACTCTCATTGGTTCAAGGATTGACTTTCCATGTGCAAGTGATGAGTTGTATTTAGAGATTTTATTTAATTCCATTTCAATTAATTACTTTAGCCAATGATTTAATTGGGTTGATTTGATTTAAATAGGCCAAGGTAATTAATGTGAGTTAGTGATGAAATCACTTTAATTCTAGGAGATTAATTTGATTTTTGATGAATTATGCCAATAATCAAATAGTTGGATTGAGATATTTAGGTGTATGGTCACATTTAGGGCAAATAGGGTCTCTAGTTAGAGTAGACCAAATTAGGGTGGTTGCAATATGTACTTAGAATAATGACAATTTAAATGAAAAGCATGTATAATTGATATAAAATATAAACAACTAAATATATAAATATATGTACGGTGCAGCTATCATGGCCAAATGAAATGCCTAAGAGGGTAGGCTCATGAACCTATGCCATGACATCCTGGGACATCAGCCTATGTACAATAAAACATGTAAAATAAACATTAGTACACAAACGTGACAAGTACATGCATAATTATTCTAAAACTGTCAATTACCTTCTCCTTGTTAAAATGTGTCACTACACTCCTCTCGCATTGCACCCCGCTGTCACTTGGTGAAACTTGCAAGAGTAAAATGAGATAAAAATATTAATTAATATATGAAATGTATTTATCATAATTTAAATGACAAACATGTATACAGATAAAAAAGTAAACCAATGATTTTTAAAATATATACCATAGAGTTGTCAAGGCCAGATGAAATGGATAAGAGTGTGGCATCATGCAACTGTCTTATCTCCTCCTTTGTCATCAACTGAACTTAAATTGACCAAATATATAAACATAAGTGTACAGTCATAATAAGTTATCTAATAATAATATTCATTTAAAATTAAATACACTATGAAATTAAATGTTTAGTCTTACCATAACCTAAGGAATTCATACCACTTGTGCCTCCTCACCTCTCACATGAAAAGAATTTCCATGAGATGCTTTGGTCCCTATGGTTACATATGGTACATTGCCTATCTGAAACACCTCATAGTCTTCAATATCCATAGCGTCCCCAACAAGTTGATCAAGGGTACCCAAGCATATATTCTTCCACATAATGAAAGTATAGAGAACACAAATATGTGCACCCAAGGAAAATGTAATGGTACAAACTTCATCCACACAGGTTTGCACCAGTGATGTAGTGAGCCTAACCAAATGCCCACTCAAGGTGTGAATGATCGTAATGGTCTGCGAGGAAGCCTTTGCAATAATGTATATATGGTGTAATGGATGAGGGGGACTAATTTTAGGAGGGGGGACATATGGGACCTATACTACTTGACGTTTCCCTAGTCTATCCTGGGGCTGGCCTCCACCTATGCCCATGAACAATCTCATGCTCCAATATTTTACTTTATGACCAAGCAAAAATTCAACATATAGTTTTTTAATAAAATAAAATGGGACATCCATATTATTGTGGTGTGGTTTATCAAAAACCATCCACCAATGATCCCAGAAGTTATCCTTCATATCATCATTCATGCACCATCTCATGGACAACTTCATTTGTTTTGGTATCAACTCTTTGTCCAGTATGGGGATTCATAAATAGGGAATCTATTTGTTCATTTGTGATTCTAAGGGCCTTGATCCCATCATGATCCAACCCCTCATTAAATTGGGCATGCATAACATCTCGCCATTTATGTGCAACATTATGTTGTGTGGTGAGCGTCCCCATATTTTCTATGATAGAACTCAATATAGTCAAATTTGGGCCTCATTTAGGGACATCATTATAAAAATTATTAATACACATCAATTGATTCAAATTATAGACTATAAGGTCTTCTAAAGGCCAAGTGTTTATAACTGGAGGGTTTTCTGCCTATGGGTTTGTTGGATGTTGGTTTTGAGGTTGAGCATTTTCAAGTGGTGGGTTTTCAAGATCAAGATTATCACTAGTCTCTATCATGCCTGATTAAGTTACAAATTTATATAATTAACATCAAGTTCACACTCAAAAATATTTTCAATTAAAAAAAAGCCTATATTTAACAAAAAAACCAAAAATTCAACTCAAAAAATTCAAATAAAAGAAAAAAAAGGAAAATATAAACATACCTATGGTGAATTGATGAAGAGTTTGAGGTTTTCTGATCAGGTATCAGATCCAAAATCCCACACATGATATGGTATCAGGTATGTGATGTCATTGTTTGGAA
This sequence comes from Thuja plicata, assembly GCA_018584345.1. NCBI lineage: Eukaryota > Viridiplantae > Streptophyta > Pinopsida > Cupressales > Cupressaceae > Thuja > Thuja plicata. The sequence goes on along the minus strand of MU228428.1, from coordinate 1,355,214 downwards.
AGTCATGGGTGAAAATGACCCACAAATTTTCTTTGTACATATATATGATTAGGTATCTGGTACCAGATATGTATCAGTTACTAGATACCAATGCCATTTTAAAAAATGTTATATTATATAACATATAATATATTATATAAATATTATAACATATTAAATGCTATAATATATTATATAATTTATATTATAATATTTTAAATTATCTTATATAATATAATATAATATAGTATAATATTATATAAGATTATATGATGTAATATTATGATATTATTATAATAATTTCAAATTTGAAATTGGTCCATATTTGGTACTCGATATGTATCGGGTACCTATACGTATCCAATACTAGATATGTATTTTATACTAGATACTTATCAGTATGGGATTTGCTTAGGTATTTTCTTTGTCCATGTGTACTAACACCCAGGCCTACGAAACATTCAACACACATTTCCACATTTTTAGATGGATAAAAAAACCATTCTTTTTAATATCGCCACTTTTTGGTATACCATGATCCTAATCCTATCATACCTTCTCTGATGAGTATTCCATGGATTTCCCAACCATCACCTATACTTACTTATCCTAACATACCACTTCCATGTTCCAATGCTCCATCCATTTCACATAATGTTCCACATTCTTCCCTATCAAACATGTCCAACATCAACCTATCCACTAAAGCAACCATTAACAACCTAGCATTAAGTCTATCTTCTTTGCAAAAACAAAGAGCATCCATATAACCCAATCCAAAAACAACATCCCAAATTGTGAAATTATATCCCACTATCCCAAGACATCATTTTTTACATTATCCGTCAATACATTAAAATTCCTCACTCGAAAACATAGAATAGAAAAGGTGATACCTTGAATCATGTCAAAATATTTCAAACCTTATGTAGTGAGTTGTCAAGTGATCATAGACTTATAGATAAATTTATTTCTAGGGAATTTAGAGATAATTACCTACAATGGTTTTGTTATTTACCCCCTATTGCATTGATTCATTTAAAAAATTAGCTAATGATTTTTCATTCAATGAAATCAACAAAATATTGGCCTTGAGTTTCTTTAACTGAATTGATTTATTGGTGACTAATTTTATCGGTAGATTCAAACATTTTAATGCTCAAATGTATTACATGTTCTTGACATGGATGTTCAAATAGGTTTAATATATAATTTGCAAAAGGACATTAGAGACAAGTTATTATTTTCTAAGTTAACCTCTTTTACCTAATTGTGTGCAGTGCTTCATAATTATCAACTTCAACTGAGCCAATTTGAGTCATCCACTTCAATGGATCTAATTGATAAGAATTATTTCTCTCTCATTTACATCTCTATAGGTGCTTGTATATTTTACATTAAAGCATTATGTGTTATATTTTTTATTTTCATTTATTGCTTCATTCTTGAAAAAAATACATATGTTTTGTTCTTGAATTAACTTGTAATATGTTAATAATTTTGGTTACTACATTAATTGGAATATGCTTTCACCCTTTCTTTCATCAGTAATTTGTGTTAGAATATATTAGTATTTAGTTATTTGTCATAGCTAGGCTACATGTTAATTTATTCACATAAGCATGATATATCATCACAATTCTATTTAATTAAAGATAACTTTAAATATATATCACATGTATATCATTTTAATATTTATAGTATTGATTACATACTCAATTATAAAGGCATTAAAAATTGAAATAGACATGTAAACATGGAAAAAAATATGTATCAAAATGTTTGGTACATAGTTGGTACTATACAAAATGTTCCCTATCTATCATACATCATACAATCAAAATCACTCCTCCTCCATGAGACGGTGACTCCCTAATCTCTTAGGTCTTTGGTGAGAAGAAGATGGTCGTGGTGTGCTATATGGCCTATGAGAAATTGAGTTTCATGTATGGCTCTTAGATGAGCTCCACTTTGATTGACCTTGTAGTCTCCCTCGAATCACCTGCACCTCATGTTGGGTCTCTGCCAACTCTCTCTAGAGGCACTCTCTATCATCTTTGAAAATTTATAACTCTACATGCATGGATGTGAATAGATCCTTGTGATTCCAAGGATCTCACTATGTCTTGTATCTCATATGAAAGGATGAAGGTATCCTCAATTCTATAGTGATGTCTCTAAAAATATCTCCTAGAAAGTATCTCCATCCCTCCACTCCAATTGTAAAACCTATAACATTAATAACATTAAAAGCATATATTTTCTTAAAGCATGTTAATTTTCTATACCTGAATCTCCTTCTTGATAGTTAGGATTGTCACTAGAATTAAAAATTAGGGATTTACCCCAAGATGTTTCTAGGGGAACGAACCTGCTACTCTCCCCATACTCTTTGAAGGAAACATGCCTTGGGGGAGGAATCTCTGATGTGGCTCTCTATTAACATCTCCTTGAAAAGTTAGAATATATCCCCTATATTGGCTCCTCCTCGGGTGCATCATATTCCTCTTCCAAGGATTCCACCTCGCTTATATCTCTCATCTTCTCATCCTCTCAATCATCATCATCATCATCATCATTATCATCATCATCATCATCATCTCCGACTACTGCATTCTCTCCTCTAAAGAAGGGCCCTAAGTCTCCTATGGGGTAGCCTTCTAGAAAGATGAGTCTGATCCCATGCACACTGATGTGTCTCAAGTAGTCCCTAGTCACACCTGTATTAGTGGTTGTATCTTCTATCTCAATATCATGCTCTGCCTTTAGATCTATTAACTCTATTTCATCTACTATAGGTTGTGGTATGGTCACAGGCCTCTCAATAGTCCTATGTCCATGTGCATAAAGTGACATTGGTATGGGAGGACCCTGTCTTAGACTAAAATCTCATTGCACTGTATCAAAATAGAAAGGCACTACTATGTAACTATGTCTCCCATCTAGAAATCTATTTCTTTGTATAAATCTCATATGTTGGTCTATATCTATCTAAGGTGGTATCTGTCTATAGGGTCTCTGGATTATATAAGTTTCCTACAACGAATCTATGGTCACTCTCTAATATAGAAAATCAAAAAAATTCCATGACGAGCCTAGTGGATATTTGTATGCTCATGGATCACTCACATCAATCTCCATTGGAAATCCTACCAGTTGTGTACAAGTTATGTACTCAAACATCCATACCTATAATAGTGTACAAAATTTAAGGATCTATCTCTAAAACCTCACAAATATCCCAAGCTCATAGTATAAGGGGGCTAACATATTCCTTCCCCATGAATATACTATAATTTTTCTCTCCATGCGCCAAACTACATGAGATAAAGGCATAGACAACACTATTTCCTTACAATCAGGAGCAACAACAACAACTATACACAAAATATCTTCCTCACTAGAGGAGCCTTGTCAGAAGCATGTACCAGTGCCCTTAATGGAATATGATCTCTTCATGTGTAAGAAAGGGTTCATTATGAGAAATATATCTTGTCTCTCTCAATACCTGTCTCTGATCTATCAATAAAAATATGACTATCGATCCTCAGACAGGTAGTTACAGTATTTGGTATATGTCCTCTAATCTGACAATTAATTCACCTGTGGGTAGATGAAATGTGGATGTGTCCTCATCCCACCTCTCCATAAATGTCCTTAGCATGGGACAGTGAAATATAATGTGTTGAAGGAGGTATACCTAATATAGCCCTACATGTCTCAAGAACTATATATCCTATGGTCTCAGTCTATTGTGTTGACCTCAAACAAATGTTGTAGTCTTCATTGTGCTATGTTCCCTCATTGTAGGAAGATTCTACAATAACAAATCAAAAAAGAGTTATCAGTACATCAATCAAAATTAGTCACAAATTAGAAATGAAGAAAAACCTAGGACTGGGCCAACTTTGTTAGAGGCCTAGGTCAAATTTTTGGGACAAGGTCAAATTTCTAGGACAAGGTAAACTTTTTGGGATTGGGTCAAATTTATGGGTTTCCTACTCTAGACAACATCAAATTCTATCTACAAATCAGTTTCTCCATCTATTGTGGAAAGATAGAATGTTAGATAGGAAGACAAAAACATGAGTATTGAGACATACCTCATCCAGTGGTGCACCATCCTCGTCGGTTGTAGCACTTTCCTCCTCAAAATTTTCTCATCCTTCCTTCTTCACAAGAGAAAACTAAGGAAATGTAACAAATGATATTTACAAAAGGTGATAACTAACTTATGTTTTCTTTTGGATTAGTTACTTTTTGAATATTTTTCATTAAGCATTAACATTTCTTCTCTTTCATTAATACCTCTCTACCTTCATTTGATCATGAATTGATCTAGGAAGCTCTTGATGAACTATAACTGATTGATTGTTTGAAGATGGTAAGTTGATGATCACCAAGTCATAGAAAGTTTATGCAAGACATTAAATCAGTTAATGTATTGTATTTTCATTGATGTCAACTTGATATAATCTGTATGGTCATGGACATATTGCTAAAGACTTCAAAGAACCGATGAATCAAAGGCTATGCTATCAATAATGCATATAATTCAAGTATTCACAAAGTGAGTATATACACTGACAGAGTGCACACCAAAGGTCAGAGTAAATCAACAAGAGCAAAGTCACAGTGTTACTAGATGAGGAAATGCACAAAGTTACCTATGAGAAAAGTCACAGTGTTTCTCGATGAGAAAAGTCACAATGTTTCCCGACAAACAAAGCACAGTGTAACCTGACTGACAAAGATCCTGAACACAACTAAACTCACACTAAAAAAATAGTCAGTTATCATCGATGACTAATTGATGTAAGGATCGATAGAATAGAGAGTTCAGAAATGACAAAATGCTTAGCTATCAAGAGTGAAAAATAGACTTAACTGATACTTATCATTGTTTTAATCGAGAAAATAAAGCTGGAGATAAGAAAAGGATTTAAAGCTTCCTTGTCTAGTTGGCAAGAAAATCTCTATGAGATAAAACTGGAGTTTTTCTTTAAATCTAATTGGTGAGAATTTTGGATCACGCCAAGATCAAGAAAGCCAAGAAATGGTGAAATCATGTCTATATAAGAGACAAGCTTATTCATTATGAAAAAGGGGGAGGGACAAGAGAATAGATGCTAAAGAGATTCTGAAGGAGAAGAAAGTCTTCATTCAGACCTGATCAATCAAGCTGAGGAAAGAGCTAAATTATGTAGACACCGACAAATAGTGATACTACCTCACAAAGCAGAATAGTGTGAAGCAAAGGTATTGAATTTATAACATTGATCAGAAAGCTAATGCACTTACAATAGATCTAAAAATCTGCAATTCAAGTTGTATATGTGAAAAAATCAATTTAATGTTCCTATTTAACCATCGAAGCATCAAGTCTCTTAACTGAGCAGGACTTGAAAGTCTTTTGTAATTGAGATACATCCCAAGGAGTCAAAAATTTTGATCATACAAAGTAGAATTGGATATGCCCGATACCTATTGATAGGCAAAGTGAGTGTTTGATCAAGGATGGTAGCATTACATGCCAGATACTAAGTGACAAACTATCTATTTAAATCCTCTAACAAGGTCACACCTAATAGTGTGTTTGTAACCTTTAAAAGGGTTGGATCTCAACCGAGCTCACTTCAGAAGAGTGAAAATTTGGGGTAGCGGTCCCAGTGGTTTTTCCCTTAACAGGGTTTTCATGTTACAAATCCATGTATCATGTGTTTATGAGTCATTTCTTTACTGTTTTTCATTTCACATAAGTAAATCTGGATTGATCGGTATACACTAGTTATTTACTATGTTTCGGTAAATAGAAAGACTGCTTATCGGTAAACATACTGTAGAAGGTTTTACAAAGCATTCTGACAAGTAGTAATTTGATATAAGTATTTCAAGGCATTCATCTTACAGGACTAAAGATAACTAGAGGTATAAATTTGTGGTACTAAGGTTGAAGGGTTGATTTAAGAATTAATTTTTGAGGCCACTGATTCACCCCCCCTCTCACTTATTACTAAAAATTGGTATCAGAGCTTGTGTGCTTAGAAGGAAGGTTTCAAGACCTAAGCTAAAGATCACAAGATGAATAGACGATATGTACCCAAGTTGAATAAAGACAACTTTGCTTCATGGAAAAGTAGGATAAGAGTCCACTTATCAGGTATTGGAAATGATGTTACTCAATACTTAGATACTAAATATGTGTTGCCCACAGGAGCACCCACAGTTGAAAAAATGAGAGAGAAGCATGAGCACAACTTCATGATGATAGAGCTTGCTTCCTCACTCGCCGATGTTGAATTTGAAGATGTCAAAGTATGCACAACTACAAAGAAGGTGTGGGAAAAATTGAAGCTTGTACATGGTGGTGATAAAAATATTTTGAGAGCCAAGACAGAAAGCCTTAGAGGAAATTTTGATGATCTCAGAACGAAGGAAGGTGAAAACATCACATAGTAAAACACAAGAATCAAATAGGTAGTCAATGTTGTCCAAGGAGTTGGAGGTGTACTAGATGAAGATACAGTGGTAAGTAAAATTCTAAGAACCTTACTGCCTACTTATGTTATTAGAGTATCTTCCATATAAGAAATGAGAGCAGTAGAAAATAACAATGTCACTCTAGATAGTTTGATTGGAAGACTGATTTCATTTGAGATGAATAAATTTGATAATAGTGTCTTACCAAAAATAGAGTCTTCATTCAAATATTCTTTGAGAATAAGTAAATAGGGTCATAAACACACTATGAGAAAAGATAGTGATCGTGAAAGTGAAGAAGAAGATCTTGATGAAATTGAAGCACTTATGGCAAGAAGAATGTAGAGAGTCAAAGGTAAATACAAAGGTAAATTACCACTTGTATATTTTAATTGTAAAGAGATTGGACACTTTGCTGCAAGTTATCCTAATAGAAGAAAAGAAGAGAAAAGTAATGACAGGTCATTTGAAAATAAGTTTGACAGAGGTGATTACAGAAGCAACTGACAATCAGAAAGAAGAGATACCCGAGACTACAAGGAAAAATGAAAGAAGGCCAGATACCTATCTAAATGGAAAGATGAAGATACTGACACCAAATCTAAAGAAGACATCGAGATGGTGTTTGTGGCAGTAAAAGATGATTCAGATGAAGATGAAGAAAGGTATGCAGAAATTGCACTCATATCTAAAGTTAGTGAAAATGATGTCTAGATCATAGATAGTGGCCACACTCACCATATGACCAGTGAATTTTTTTTTTTTGAGACTTTTGAATACTATAATGGTGGTTCAGTAAGAATGGGTAATGACACACCTTCTCCAATTGAAGGTAAAGGAACTGTAATGTTGAATAACCTGATAAAATTTGAAAATGCTATTGGGTGAGAGGATTGAATTATAATCTATTGTGTGTTTCTCAGTTGAATAATTTAGGTCACAGAGTAGCATTTGAAAATAAGAAGGCAAATATCTTCAATAAATTAGAAAAACTGATTGGTACCGGTGAGTAGACAAAAGGTAACTTATTTTATTTGAATGATATTGACACCACTTTCTTAATGGCTAGAAACAAAGACATATGGTTGTGGCACAAAATATTTTCATGTAAACTTTGACAACATGATAAAGATAAGAAAAAAGAGAAATGTAAGAGGCTTACTGATGATGATTAAGCCAGACAATATCATGTACAGAAATTGTCAAAAAGGTAAGATGAAAAAGTCTAGTTTCAAAAGAAAAACCCATACATCTGATGTCATTCTAGAATTAGTCCATACTAATCTATGTAGACCCATGAGGACAAAGAGTTACTATGGTGATAGATATTATATTCTTTTTGTTGATGATTACTTTATAATGATGACATTAATGTTTCTAAAAGATAAATCTAAAGCATTCAAGATGTTTAAATGGTACAAAGAAATGGTAGAAAAATAAAGTGGTAAGGAGCTGAAATGCTTAAGATCAGATAGAGGAGGGGAATTTATTTCAGATGAATTCACTTACTTTTGTAATGAGTATGAAATCAAAAGATAGGTCTCTGCACCGAGAACACCACAACAAAATGGAATTGCTGAAAGAAGGAATAGATCCATTGTTAATTGTGCAAGGACACTAATGATAGAGAAACAAATCACCCAAATCTTTAGGAGGGACACTGTCAGTACTACTGTTTACACATTGAACATAGTACAATTGAAGAAAGACACTAAGAAGACACCTTATGAGCTATGGTATGGTTACACATCCAATGTAAGTTACTTCAAAAAATTTTGGTAGTCAATGTTATATCTTAAAAGATGAAAGAAATAGAAAAATTGACTCCAAAAGTGATGAAGAAATATTTCTAGGATATTCTACCAAGAGAAAGGCTTATAAATGTCTCAATAAAGGCTCTAACAAAATTTTTGAAAGTGAAAATATAAAGATAGATGAATTTGTAGAGAAGAATGAAAAGGAAAGCACAAAAGAAACAAAGGACTACAACAAGTTTGTTTACAATGAAGAACCTGAAACTCTACATGAGAAATAATGTATAGCTCCCAAGCAACAAATTATTACACCCAAGCATCAGGCTGCAAATATAAAAAATTAGGATATTGCTCAAGATGATGTACCAAGCGATGGAGATTAGAATGAAGGACACAATAATAATCAAGATGATAGACAAAGAATTGAACCTGTACTTTCCAGATATGTTAGAAGGAACCATCCACAGAACCAAATCAATACAGACAAGAAGGCTGGTATGAGAACCAAAAGTAAGTCTGTAAACACAAGATGTATTATTTGTGATTTTGATAAAAAATATGTCAATGCTGCACTTGATAATGAAGAATAGATTAGTGCTATGAATGAAGAAATTGAGTAGATTGAGAAAAACAAAACATGGACACTTGTACTAAAACCAAATGACAAGACTGACATTGGTACAAAATGGATATTCAGGAATAAACTATATGAGAATGGAGAAGTCACCAGAAACAAAGCAAGACTAGTATGCAAGAGGTATGTACAAGAAGAAGGGATTGACTATGGAGAGACCTTGGCACCTGTTGCTAGGCTAGAAGGAGTGAGAATATTACTTTCTTATGATGCATGTAAAGGATTTAAGGTATACCAAATGGATGTCAAGTCTCCATTTCTAACTGGAATACTTGATGAAGAGGTATACATTGAGCAACCATAAGGGTTTTGTGAGGCCTCACCCCGACCCATCATAGCTTTACTGCTCGATCACACTTTGACACTTTATATTTTGATACATTGATACACTTTTTGTTATCCTGACAGAGACTCGTGATATTATGTTATGATGATGATTATATTGTCTGGATTACATTTTGATATGGATTAGACCTAGAATAGGTGGTTGATTTTGATTATATATGTTTAGATCAGTGAATTGATGAGAAGATCAAATAATAATTAGACTTGAGTATTTCATGGATGTTATGTCATGGTGATTAAGGAAATTCTTATGTCTTATACATTTATGTATGAAAATTGCAATTAGGGGCTTAATTTTTCTTATAGATTAATCTTGCTAAATATGAATTGAAAATATATATTACATGTAATTTTATCATCTTGGACTACTGATGCTCGAAGTTTAGTGTGCAGGAAAGGGAACCATGAAATTTTTCTGAGAATCATGGCTAAACACATGTGAATTAAGTAAGCCAAGGTTTAATCCAATAAGGGGTTGAAACCTCGTTGTAATGTGACCCTTGTTGTAAATGTAATCTAAATGTGTGTTAATAGTTTAAATTTGTGTTATTGTTTAGACATGTCATTGTGAATGTGATGTGTATTTTGTTGGTGTCACTTGACACTTGTGTTGTCCATGTGGATAGTGACATGTCATTTAGGGCTTGAGAAAGAATCACTTAACCTTATAGGATACTATATTAATCACTTTCATATAGATGTCTTGTAGGGATCCCATCATGTTGGAACTCGGATTTGAACCTTAGGGGTACTTTGGAGGGATTAAAAATGACCCTAGAGTATATTTTTGACCAAAATTAGTTAACCCTAAGGGGGTACCTTGGGTTAGGGTTAGTTTTTACCTATGGGAGAAACCTAGGTCGCCATTATGACTCTCCAAAATGCCTACTTTTCAAAAGTGGCGAAAATAGAGATGGTCTCATGCATCTAACTTGTCCTACACTCCTTGCTAAACTCACAATTAAGAGGGGAGACAAAAAGGCTAGTTGTCATATCTCATTATTGCTAGTTCTTGAGTACACTTTTGGGGGTCTTTTTAGAGGGTTTTGGGAGACTTTGTGGGTGTTCACCCACTCTTTATTTTTATAGACAATTAGGGTTTTGGAAAGAGAAAGAATAAGGATTTGGGCTCTTCTCAAGTTTCATTTTTTCATAACACATTTGGAAGGTTGGTTTCTATTTCCGTGTAGTGCTTGTTTTGTTGCAAGAAAATTTGGATGTATTATTTTATGAATATGAAATCTTGTATGGGATTCATGTATGTAATCTTGTATAGTGTTGTAGTATGTAAATTTTGTTGTCATGTGTTGGGTAGGGAATGCATTTGGATTTTTGTATCAACTTTTATTCTTTGGATTAGGAGTGTTGTTTATGGGAGTGAAGGCATTACTCACCCTTTGGGAAGGGAAGAAGTGGCCTTGGGTGAAGGGGTTAGTTGGGCTCTCCATTGTAGTGAGAGTCTATTTTCTTGGAGAAGAGGGATAATTTCATGGAATATGGACTCTATGAAGTCATGTTGGAAATATTGTATTTTGGCATAGAAATGGCTAATGTGTATATGGAAGCAATGTTAATATAGCCTTGGAGAGGCATGGAAAAATCTTGTTGAGAAATTTAGAAATTGTAATGGAATTATCCTCCTTAGAAAAGCCCACCTTCACCCTACTTCAATTGGTTTGTAAAACTTATTTGTGAGGCCTTGATTGGGAGTTTATTGTTATTTTTGTGCATATAAAATGTTGTGAGAATTTGGATGTGAAATCTTGTTTAGCCTTGGTTCTCCAAGCTCGGCGGTGGCCTCCTTGAGGCCTTGGTTGGGAGGTGAGCTTCCCATGGTTTCCCTAATAAAATTTTTAGGTTTTTGAAGTCATGAAGATGGTGCAAGAAGCTTCAAAGAAATCCCTATTTGGGGGTAGTTGTGTGTAAGCAACTTCAATGTTGCATAGTCACTCTTGTATTGAAATTTATTTTTGTTGATTGTTGTAGTGTTTAATTTTGAAGCTTTTCAAAGTAGATGTAGAGAGATCTCCTTCTTATGTAATGATTTATTAAAGGAAAATATATTGTGTACCATCCAAGTATTGAGTAAATTTATCATCTTGAAGATGTTGAAATGTAGATTGCAAGATTATCATGTTGTACGAGATTGAATCCTTAGTTTATGAATATTGCATTTTAATTCCTAAAAGAAAATAAGTTAATCATCCATGTATGGAAGAATACCCAATATTGAAAGAGAAGAACAATATTATAGTTTCATTCCTTACAATCTTAAGGAATTTTGCATCTTGAAACCTTCATAGATTCAACTCTCTTCAAACAAAAAAAACTCCATTTTATTTGCTTCTCTTGTGAAGAAGAAATATCCTTGCTATCAACAACAAATCTAATTAGTTAGTATGTTAATATGAAATTAAACTAATACTATTAACCCTTTAGGTATATTTCTCAATAAATCTATCCTATTGCACACTATGATCTATTGCAAAAAAATGAACTAAGTAAGCAAAATGGAAGAGCTTGTATCATAAAAAGCCCATAGTATTTTCCAGTTTTAGAGAAAAAAAATCTCTCTAGAATTTGTATGGGAAAAGAAATATTCTCTTTACCATAGAGAATATTTCTTTTCTAATGTGCTTTACCCTTAATTAAATTCGTAATCTAATTTTATTAACAAAATCAGGATTTTACTTCTAAACTCTAAAATTAACCCACCATTTACCTTTTTGCCTAAACATTGGCTAGTGCTAAGTTAAATAAAATAAATCACTTTATAAAAAGGGGCTGCAGTACTTGAGATGCGCCACCCTTTCCCCTTGATGTCATGCTCTACAAAATCTTACATGACCCTTGTTTAAGTCAATTCCCTTCTTAATATTCAAATTTCCTTGGGAGATGACATTTTGTTTGGTGGGCCATAGCAAGTCCCATCACCTCCCCCTAGCAAACTGTGCCACCTTCCTTGCTATGAAATTCTCCTTTCCATGCAAAATTCTATGCATTGGTTGGTGAGTAGATGGTGGGTCCCTCCCCCTTAAGCTAGTCCTTTTCAACCTACATGTTAGGAATTTGGTCCCCTTCACTTAGCATTTGTTTTTTTTGGACTTGCCATAGGAAATGTAGATTAATAAATTGATAGGTAGTTAGATTAGATTTAGGGGCATTTAGTTGATAGTTTAAATTTGTTAAGTAGGTTTATTTCTTATTGTTTTTAATTCAAAATTTTTGGGTAGTATGTTATTCACTTATAGATCTATTTATTATTGTAGCTCTGGTTAGTGGATAGTTAGGATTAGTAGATTATTAGATAGTTAGGTTAGATTATCAAGTAATTGGTAGTTAATTAAGTTAGTAAATGGGTTCTTATTCCCTTTTGTTTTAATCATTAATTTTGTAGTGTTTTATGTATATACAAACTAATTCTTTTTGATGTAACATAATACATTCGGGGGATAACTTTAGTGTTTTAATTTTAATTGGTATTGGAACCATTTAGCGTATTAAACATGTTTTAAATTTTAAATTGGTATTGGAATCATTTATCAATATTGTAGTTAATCACTTTAAATGGGAACTTAGCATTATTTGTTTAGGTTAATTTATTATTTTGAGATTTGTGAATCTAATTATTAGGGATTTTTGTCTAAAGTATTGATTAGTCTATTTGAGAGACGGATTTGCTTAATTGATTTAATTTTATAGTTAATGTTAAATTTTAATTTATTATCAAAATAAAGGAGGATTATATTGCTCTTGTATTCAAGGGGTTAGGGGTTATGCTCGATTGTAATTAAAAGTAAATTTAAATGTTGAATTAGGAGATATTTCAAATGTCTAAATAAAAGGTTAATTTAAAGTCGTATGTTAGGAATTGATGGATTAGGAATGCATGTGTTTTCATCATAGGGGAATAATTTTATTAATGATGCTAGTAGGTTAGGAAATGAGGTTTGATTTTAGTTATTGGACTTTAATTAATAGTTGTTTGATATAGTGAAATTATTATTCAATTTTAATCTTGTCAATCATTCAACGTTTCATGTATGATTGAGAGTAGAATATTTATCTGACTAGACTCGAGCTAGTAGATAATGTTAAGTCGAACTAGACTTGAATGGATTCAGTTGTAATCTAGGTGAATATTTAAATAAGTATTAGGACAATCTAGACCAACATATGTTCATAACCACTAACTACCATCATGAGTTTAAATAAGGAATCAAAGTTAGATCAAGCTAAGTTGAGTATTCAGATAACCTAAGTTGATTTTAGCTATTAGATTTTAATTAATAGTTGTTTGATATAGTGAAATTATTATTCAATTTTAATCTTGTCAATCATTCAATATTTCATGTATGATTGGGAGTAGAATATTTATTTGACTGGACTCGAGCTAGTAGTTAATGTTAACCGGAACTAGACTTGAATGGATTCAATTGTAATCTAGGTGAAATAAGCATTAGGACAACCTAGACTAACATATGTTCATAACCACTAACTACCATCATGATTTTAAACAAGGAATCAGAGTTAGATCAACCTAAGTTGAGTATTCAGATAACCCGTGGAACAAGTTGATGCCTAGTTCTACATCTGTTTGTGGCATGACCCTTATTTAGTCTATGTATATACCTTGTAATTTGAAGGTTAACTCTACTTTGCTATTACCCTTCCAACTCAACCATTGTTAGTTGTGCGTACTTATGTGGTTAAAGAAAAAAATTTATGTGTGTGTTTTGCCCTAGTTTTGGGCATAACATTTTGGTATCAGAACCAGTGTTTCGACACAAGGAACCTAACCCATTACATTTCAACTCACTCTAAACTTAAATCATTGTGTAGGATGCCTGCGGTCACTAGAGCTAACTGACGAGGTAGAGGTCATAGAGCTCCCCATGCAGGGGTAGGACAGGAGGATCCACCACCTCCACCACCTCCAAACCCTAATAGAATATTATGGATGTTCTCCAAAATCTGATTGGGGTGATTCAGCAGAGACTACTAGCCATAGTTCAGTAGTAGGTTCCCGAAGGGAAAGCACATGTTTCAGAGAATGAGAGAGTAGTTAGCAGAGAGAGGAGTAGGAGTCCTCCACCTAGGTCTTTTGAGGGTCATGATGATCAGGAGGGTGAGTCATTTCATCGGGTTGTTATACCATGCGAGCATGAGATATGTGCTAGGGAGAGACCCCGTAGAGATGTTGGAGATGAGATCCAAGAGTTATTACAACTCCAACCACCCTTGTTTTTGGGATCCACTGATGGGTCAATAACAGAGGCCTAGTTACAGAGTTTATAGTGATGTTTTGGATTGCACCCTTATGGGAGTAATCTAAAGGCAGGATTAGCAGTCCATCTCCTACAGGAGAAGGCTTCCCCTTGGTGGGAGCAGGAGGTGTCCATTGGTGGAGTGAGTATTGACACACTCACTTGAGAGACTTTTGTGTCCCATTTTAGTGAGAGATATCTCTCTGACATTTCAGACAGAGACAGATAGAGGAGTTCCATGATCTCCAGTAGAGAAGCCTTATGGTGAACCAGTATGAGAGTCAGTTTCTCAAGCTCCTTCCATATGTTGATTACATGAAGGATGAGAAACTGTGTATTCACTATTTCATTAAGGGACTTAATATGTCTCTTTAGAGCATAGTACGCCTAGCATTCCCTACCTCGTTTAGAGGGGCAACTGAGATGGGACTTGTAGATGAGGATATCCATACTAGACAGGAGTCTTAGGATCGATCTCAGCACCAAAACCCCTCTTCCCAGTAGTCAGGATAGTAGAGACCCCCTTTGAAAGGGAAACAAAATCATTCAGCAGGATCCCTTAAGGGTCAACAGTCTCAGCAGCAGGGATCCCAATAGGATTCCAGACAGAGGCACTCACAAGGTTATCAGGGCTCTAAGCCCAAACAGTCGCAGTCTCAGGGCCCTAGACAGGATCATAGGACATAGACCCCTCAAACACAGTCAGCTAGGACTCAACAGTCCTCTAGGGGTGGATACAGTGGTTCTAGCAAGACCGAAGGGTCATAGAAGCCCATGACATAGGGAGTGCAGATTTAGACTCGTGGGCCATGTTACACTTGCAATGGTATGGGTCATTTAGTGAGAGAGTGCCCACAGGGACAGCTAGCTAGTGGTCAGAGAGGGGCTACCTTAGAGCCTATAGTTGGAGATATGGGTAGATCCCATAGAGTTTTTGTAGCGGTTGATAATCGCAGGCTGAACACTAGGCCATGGTTATTGAGGCCGTAGGTATGATTTAGGGTATCAGTGTTTCTATCTTATTTGATTCAGGAGCCATAGACTCTTTTATATCTCGCTATGTAGTAGAGCGTTGCGGGCTGGTGGTAGCTAGACAAGATGTCGGTTGGGAGGTTGAGTTAGCTTCAGGAGGTAGAGTCTCTGTTATTTCCTTAGTTTGTAGTTGTCAGATTCAGATTGGAGACCTTATCATGATGAATGATCTTTGCATTACCCCTCTAGGTTCTTATGATGTAGTCCTTGGCATGGATTGGCTATGTACCCATAGTTCCAAGGTGGATTGTCATCAGAAGAGGGTCGAGTGTGTTGATGATCATGACACTTCTATGGTGATATTTGGGGTACAAAGACCTGTATCCCTTCACATTATTTCTGCTATGTAGCTTAGGCGGTGCGCGCAAAAGGGATGTCAGTTATTTTCCATCACCATTAGTGATAGAGAGGAGAATTTAGGAGGGGAGCCTTTGCTCGAGGATCATCCTATTCTTCAGGAGTTTGTAGATGTATTTCCTACTGAGCTACCTATTATGCCTCCACCTAGAGAAGTTGATTTTCACATAGATCTTGTACAAGAGCCGAGCCAATATCTAGAGCACCTTACAGGATGACCACACATGAGCTCAATGAGCTCAAGATTCAGTTAGAAGAGCTCTTGGAGAAAGGGCATGTCCAACCTAGTGTATCACCTTGGGGTGCACCTGTGATTTTTGTGAAGAAGAAGGATGGGTCACTTCGATTGTGCATTGATTATCGACAGCTGAATAAAGTAACAATTAAGAACTGATACCCACTTTCTAGGATCAATGATCTATTTGATCAGTTACAGGGTGCCCAAGTGTTCTTTAAAATAGATCTAAATTTGGGGTACCATCAGTTACGAATTGTGGAAAGTGATATCCACAAGACTTCTTTTTGCATGAGGTATGGTCACTATGAGTTCACAGTAGTGCCATTTGGCCTCACGAATGCTCCAACTATGTTCATGAGCCTCATGAATAGAGTATTTCATACCTTTTTGGATAAATTTGTAGTAGTGTTCCTTGATGATATTCTGATATATTCTCGCAATGAGGAGGAGCATGAGGTGCATCTGAGACAGGTTCTGTAGCATTTGAGAGAGAATTAGTTATATGGCAGCTTGTCAAAGTGTGCCTTCTTTAGACCTGAGGTGCATTATCTTGGTCATGTTATATCCGGCGATGGGATATTTATAGACCCATCAAAGATTAGAGCTATTATGGATTGGCCAGCACCCACTAGTGTCACTGAGGTCAGGAGTTTTATGGGCTTAGTAGGGTATTACAGACGCTTCATGGCAGGATTTTCTAGAGTGGCTCATCCCATCACCTCCCTTCAAAGAATGGGGAAGAGGTATGAATGGACAGAGAAGTGTGAGAGAGCTTTCAAGGATCTCAAGAGAGCCCTCACTAGTGCACCAATTTTAGCAGTGCCAGATCCTTTGATGGATTTTTTTGTATGTACTAATGCTTCATTGGATGGTTTAGGAGTATTCCTTATGTAGGAGGGCCGTCCTATAGCTTTCGAGTCTAGGAAGCTAAAGACTCATGAACTTAATTATCCTACTCATGACCTAGAACTTGCAGCAGTGGTTCATGCTTTAGTGAGATGGTGACATTTCCTTCTAGGTCACTGATTTGAGCTTCATTCAAATCACCAGAGCCTACAGTATATTTTTACACAACCCATTTTTAATGCTAGGCAGATGAGATGGATGGATTTTTTGTGTGAGTATGATTTCAATGTTCATTACATCAAGGGGAAAGAGAATGTAGTTGCAGATGCCTTGAGTAGGAGGCGACATGAGATCTCATCTATGACTTCTAGTATATATTTGTAGGACCGCATTTTGCATCATTTGTCAGGGGATGGATTTGTTAGAATACTTCAGGGATAACTAAGAGGGGGGGGTGAATCAGTTATCAGCAACTTGATATTTATCTTAAACTTATTAATCTAGATTGATACAAAGTAAATGCACATTCAGATAACACATTACACAACACATCAATTTTTTTATAGGAAACCAAATGGTAAAATACCCAGTGAGAATTAGTACCCACAAAGAACTATACTATTTATAGTGATCCCTGTTAAAAGATCTTCCAACCCTGTTAGGAGTTGTTCATTACAATGCAGTAGTATAGTGACCTGGTTAAGGGTCGGACCCTATTAGGAGTCTTTTACAATAACCTTGTTAGGGGTGGTGGACTCACTATCCAAGGACTCACTATCCAAGTGGTGAAGGCTACAACCTTCTGGTTATTTGATACACACTGTATCAACAAGGTGAACTGCTGTTTGTGACACTACTTGTCTGATCAGTTCCTTTTGTGCACCGATGCTTTAACCTCTTATAAAGCACTAAAACAATCTTATCTATATTCTAAAAGCTTCAACTTCAATATCTATATTATCAACATATGATAAATATAGCTCTGTTGCTTTAACACTCTGCTCTGCTTTTCTTATATCTGGCTTTTGCAACTCTTCTTATCACAAATGACCTTCTATAAGTAAATACACCAAGTATGAGATCATGGGACCTGTTAGATGACTCTTCTTAACATCCTTGTCATCTCTACTAAGCACGCAAGCATAATTACAACCGCGCAAGTATAAACTAAATAGACGTGTCACTTCTCTAAGTTAGCTTCACCAAATTAACCATTACTTTGCAATCTTCTTGAAATGCATTTGGTGCCTTTAGATTAATATCAAAAACTCATAACTCATCATGAATATACACACGCATATCTTGAAGATAGGCGCAACTCAATAAACATGTTACATACGTCGCCCTTAAACCGTTATTCCTCCAGAACTGTAACCGTCAATAATAGAATTACATATCTTTACTAAAACATCATATTTGGGTCTATGTGTATGAACATAGCATAATAAACATGTCAAAAACATGTATCTATCCACGCAAGTCTTCATATCATCATATGGATAAGTACATACAAAAGTACTACTGTGTATTATATGTTGTCATCAATGACAAACATACAATCAATCAACTATTCAGAATCAAATCTCCAATAACCTCCCCCTTTGGAATTAATGGCAACATATGATAAAAAAAACTTCTATTCATGGTGTCTTCTTTCTTTTACAATATTCTCAATATCCTCATCAAAGATTCATCTACACTGTTGCAGTTACATAGACTGTGTTTTATATGTATACTCCCCCAGAGTATAAGCTCCTTTTATGTGTTCCTTGTTTAGCTCTTTGTTTGTGTTCCTTGTTTTAAGTACATACTTCCCCATTTACATCAATGGAAAAGGGTGCCATAAACCATTATGCAAAGGTACTACTCCAGAAGTAGAGTAGTCAACCATTCATCAGTCACACAGGACTGATGTACTTGCTACTTTTTCTAATCAGACTTAGGAGAGGGAATGACTCCCAACTTCTCCCTTAGATACTCAAAAGTATCCTTTGCTAAAGGCTTCTTGAAAATGTCTGCTAACTGATCTTTTGTGCTTACATAGTCCAATGTCACTTCCTTGTTTGCAACTTTTTCTCTCAGAAAATGATACTTGATCTCTATGTGTTTTGTCTTTGCATGCATCACATGGTTCTTAGACATGTTAATAGTGCTGGTGTTGTCATAATAAATAAAAATAGGATAGTCAACCTAAATACCAAAGTCTTTAACCATCTTCTTGATCGAAACAATTGTTGTACAATTCAGTGTTGCTACAACATATTTTGCCTCTGCCGTTGACTAAGAAATACAATTTTGTTTCTTGCTTGTCCAAGATACCAACTTTTCTCCAAAAAATAAGGCTCCTCCTGAAGGGCTCTTCCTATCATCAATACAACCTGCCCAATCTGCATCAGTGTACACATGAAGTTGTGTATTCTCTGATTTAGGATACCATAAACCATAGTCTTGAGCTCCCTTAAGATATCTAAATATCCTCTTGATTGCCATTAGGTGATTATGCTTGGGTTCAGCTGTAAATCTTCCAACAATGCCAACTGCATTAGATATGTCAGGTCTTGATTGAGTTAGATAAATAAGCTTTCCAATCATAGATTTGTACAATGTTTTATGAACTGCTGTGGAGTCATCATCTTTTGAAAGTTTACTTCCTATGATCATAAGAGTATATACTGGCTTGCAATCCTCCATCTTGAAGGTTTTCAATATTTCCTTCACATATTTTGACTGATTAATGAATATTCCTTTATCTATCTGTTTTACATTCAGTCCCAAAAAGTATTTTATAGGACCAATCATGCTCATTTCAAATTCATTATGCATTTCTTTTGCAAATGTTATACTAAGCTTGTCATTACCTCCAAAGATAATGTCATCAACAAATATGGAAACTAGTAGTAATCCATCAGGTGTTTCTCTTGTGAACAAATTATAATCTGCTGCTCCTATCTTGAATCCAATCTTGGTGAGATAACTATCTAGTCTCTCATACCATGCTCTTGGGGCCTGTTTAAGTCCATAGAGTGCTTTCTTTAGTCTACATACCATGTCTGGTCTATCTGAAAGGTTAAATCCTTCAGGCTGTTCTATGTAGACTTCTTTTAAGTCACCATTCAAAAAGGCTGATTTGACATCCATTTGATAAACTTTAAAGTCTTTTAATGTTGCATATGCCAAAAATAATTTTATGGCTTCCAATATGCTCACAGGGGAAAATGTATCAGTGTAGTCTATTCCTTCTCTCTATGCATATCCTTTACATACTAATCTTTCTTTGTTTCTTAATACTGTACCTTCTTCATTCATTTTGTTTCTGAAAATCCATTTTGTTCCAATCACATTTTTATCACTTGGTCTAGGAACCAATTCCCATGTGTCATTCTTGATTATCTGATCTAGTTCTTCTTTCATTTCTTTTTTCTAATCTGAATCATTACAAGCATCGTCAACACTTAATGGTTCAATCTGTGAAAGTAAACATACCTCTTCATCCACTGTTAGATTCTTTGCTTTTGATCTGGTGAAGACACTGCTTCTCTGATCTCCAATGATATCATTTTTAGAGTGGTATCTGGATTTAAACTTAGGAACCTTAGGTGTGACATTTTCCTCTGTAATCTATGGTTCTTCATTGCAGGAGACATCAATACAATCAAACATTTCTTTAATAATAGTATCTTTTCTGTTAGGTCTAGGCTCTTCTTCAATCAAAGGTGCATAATCATAGTACCTCTCTTGAATCATAAACTTCTCATCAATCTTAACATGTGTGCTTTAAATTATATTCTTTAATCTCAAATTTAAACATCTATAAGCTTTGCTTTTTGTAGAGTAACGAAGAAAAATACCTTCATCACTTCTAGCATCAAACTTGCCAATACTGTCATCTCTCTTGATGTAGCACTTGCTACCAAATATTCTAAAGTATTTTACTATAGGTACATTACCATACCAAATTTTATAGGGTGTCTTGTCCACGCCTGGTCTCAATTGTGTTCTGTTGATAGTATATACTGCTGTGTTCACTGCATCTCTCCAATAAGTGTGCGCCACTTTTCCTTTAATCATCATGGTGCGTGCTGTATCCAGTATAATCATGTTCCTCCTTTCTATAATTCCATTTTGTTGAGGTGTTCCAGGGGCACTCAACTGCCTTTTTATTCCATGTTCTTCACAATAGTCATAAAACTGGTCAGAGGTGAATTCTCCTCCTCTATCTGATCTTAAGCATTTCAGTTTTAGTCTCGATTCATTCTCAACCTTAGCTTTGAATATTTTGAACTTCTCAAAGGCTTCTGACTTTTCTCTTAAGAATGCAATCCACATCATCCTAGAAAAATCATCAACAAACAAAATAAAGTACCTTTCACCATAGTATGATCTTGTTTGAATAGGACCACATAAATATGTATGCACTAAGTCCAACTTGTTTTCAGCTGAGGTCTGCTTGCTTCTGAATGAACTCCTTACATGTTTACCCATAACACATTCCCTGCATATTGTGTCAACTGGTCTTGCAATGCTTGGTAGGTCTCTAACTGCCTTGACATTACTGATCTTTACTATATTGTCAAAATTGATATGACAGTCTCTTGTGCCATAACCAATTGTCATCTACTTTTGCAACAAAACAACTTACATCTGAATTGAGCTGAAAAACATTACCTTTTGTTTTAGAGCCTAATGCAATCATGTCTCCATCCTTGTTGCTAATAATGCACTTGTTGTCTTCGAACTCTAGATGATAACCTTTATCAAGTAGTTGTCCAACACTTAGTAGATTATGGTGCAAACCATCAACATATAGAACATCATCTGTCTTTTTCTTTCCATCCAAGGTGATGGATCCTCTACCTATGATAGGTTTAGGAGTGTTATTTCCAAATCTAACCATACCACCTTTGTATTTGTCTAGATGAACAAATCTATCTTTGTCACCTGTCATGTGGTGTGAGCATCCACTGTCAATGATCCAATCAGTTCTGACATCTGCTTTGGAAATTAAG
>MU228428.1:1307336-1329445 GCA_018584345.1 Thuja plicata | reverse complement strand
ACTTTTTGTTATCCTGACAGAGACTCATGATATTATGTTATGATGATGATTATATTGTGTGGATTACATTTTGATATGGATTAGACCTAGAACAGGTGGTTGATTTTGATTATATATGTTTAGATCAATGAATTTATGAGAAGACCGAATCATGATTAGACTTGACTATTTCATGGATGTTATGTCATGGTGATTAATAAAATTCTTATGTTTTAAATATTTATGTATGAAAATTGCAATTAGAGGCTTAATTCTGCTTATAGATTAATGCTGCTAAATATGAATTGAAAATATATATTACATGTAATTTTATCATCTTGGACTACTGATGCTCGAAGTTTAGTGTGCAGGAAAGAGAACCATGGAATTTTTTAGAGAATCATGGGTAAACACATGTGAATTGAGTAAGCCAATGTTTAATCCAATAAGGGGTTGAAACCTCATTGTAATGTGACCCTTGTTGTAAATGTAATATAAATGTGTGTTAATAGTCTAAACTTATGTTATTTTTTGGACATGTCATTGTGAATGTGATGTGTATTTTGTTAGTGTCACTTGACACTTGTGTTGTCCATGTGGATAGTGACATATCATTTAGGGCTTGGGTAAGAATCACTTAACCTTATAGGATACTATATTAATCACTTACATATAGATGCCTTGTAGGGATCCCATCATGTTGGAACTCGGATTTGAACCTTAGGGGTACTTTGGAGGGATTAAAAGTGACTCTAGAGTGTATTTTTGACCAAAATTAGTTAACCCTAAGGGGGTACCTTGGGTTAGGGATAGTTTTTACCTATGGGAGAAACCTAGGTCACCATTATGAGTCTCTAAAATGCCTACTTTTCAAAAGTGGCGAAAATAGAGATGGTCTCATGCTTCTAACTCATCCCACACTCCTTTCTAAACTCACAATTAAGAGGGGAGACAAAAAGGCTATTTTTCATATCTCATTATTGCTAGTTCTTGAGTACACTTTTGGTGGTCTTTTTAGAGGGTTTTGAGAGACTTAGTGGGTGTTCACCCACTCTCTAATTTTAGAGATAATTAGGGTTTTAAAAATAGGAAGGATAAAGATTTGGGCTCTTCTCAAGTTTCATTTTGCCATAACACATTTGGAAGGTTGGTTTCTCTTGTCATGGAGTGCTTGTTTTATTGCAAGAAAATTTGGATGTATTGTTTTATGAATATGAAATTTTGTATGGGATTCATGTATGTAATCTTGTATAGTGTTGTAGTATGTAAATTTTGTTGTCATGTGTTGCGTAGGGAATGCATTTAGATTTTTATATCAAATTTTATTCTTTGGATTGGGAGTGTTGTTCATGGGAGTGAAGACATTACTCACCCTTTGGGAAGGGAAGAAGTGGCCTTGGGTGAAGGGGTTAGTTGGGCTCTCCATTGTAGTGAGAGTCTCTTCTCTTTGAGAAGAGGGATAATTTCATGGAGTATGGGCTCCATGAAACCATGTTGGAAATATTGTATTTTGGCATAGAAATGACCAATATGTATATGGAAGCAATGTCAATATAGCCTTGGAGAGGCATGAAAAACTCTTGTTGAGAAATTTGAAAATTGTAATGGCATTATCCTCCTTGAAAAAGCCCACCTTCACCCTACTTCAATGGGTTTGTAAAACTCATTTGTGAGGCCTTGATTGGGAGTTTATTGTTATTTTTATGCATATAAAATGTTGTGAGAATTTAGATGTGAAATCTTATTTAGCCTTGGTTCTCCAAGGTCAGGGGTGGCCTCCTTGAGGCCTTGGTTGGGAGGTGAGCTTCCCATGGTTTTCCTCATAAAATTTTTAGGTTTTTGAAGTCATGACGATAGTGCAATAAGCTTGAAAGAAATCCCTATTTGGGGGTAGTTGTGTGTAACCAACTTCAATGTTGCATAGTTACTCTTGTATTAAAATTCATTTTTGTTGGTTGTTGTAATGTTCATTTTTGAAGCTTCTCAAGCTAGATGTAGAGAGATATCCTTCTTATGTAATGATTTATTAGCAGAAAATATATTTTATACCATCCAAGTATTGAGTAAATTTATCATCTTGAAGATGTTGAAATGTAGATTGCAAGATTATCATGTTGTAAAAGATTGAATCTTTAGTTCATGAATATTGCATTTTAATTCCTAAAAGAAAAGAAGTTAATCATCCATGTATGGAAGAATACCGAATATTGAAAGAGAAGAAAAATATTATAGATTCATTTCCTACAATATTAAGAAATTTTTCATCTTGAAACCTCCATAGATTCAACTCTCTTCAAACAGAAAAATCTCCATTTCATTTGCTCTCTTGTGAAGAAGAAATATCCTTGCTATCAACAACAAATCGAATTAGTTAGTATGTTAATATGAAATTAAACTAATACTATTAACCCTTTAGGTATATTTATCAATAAATCTATCATAATGCACACTATGATCTATTGCAAAAAAATGAACTAAGTAAGCAAAATGGAAGAACTTGTATCATACAAAGCCCATAGCATTTTCCAATTTTAGAGCAAAAAAAAGCTCTCTAAAATTCATATGGGAAAATAAATATTCTCTTTACCACAAAGAATATTCCTTTCCCAATGTGCTTTACCCTTAATTAAATTTTTAATCTAATTTCATTAACAAAATCAAGATTTTACTCCTAAACTCTAAAATTAACCCACCTTTTACCTTTTTGCCTAAACATTGGCTAGTGCTAAGTTAAATAAAATAAATCACTTTATAAAAAGGGGCTGCACTACTTGGGATGCACCACCCTTTCCCCTTTCTGTCATGCTCTACAAAATCTGACATGACCCTTGTTTAAGTCAACTCCCTTCTTAATATTCAAATTTCCTTGGGAGGTGACATTTTGTTTGGTGGGCCACAACAAGTCCCATCACCTCCCCCTAGAAAACTGTGCCACCTTCCTTGCTGCGAAATTCTTCTCCTTTCTATGAAAAATTTTATGCATTGGTTGGTGAGTAGATGGTGGGTCCCTCCCCCTTAAGCTAGTCCTTTTCAACCTGCATGTTAAAAATTTAGTCCATTCCTTTTCCTCTTCAAAAATTCTCAAGCATTGTTTAGCAAGCAGAGCCTTATTTGTGTTTTTTATGCTTCTTATGCCTAGCCCTCCATATTTCATCAGTCTACAAACCACATCTCAAGAAACAAGGTTAAGCCTTTTCTTCTCTTCAACACCATACCAAAGGAATCTTTTTTGAATTTTTTCAATCAAATCAACATACTTCTGAGGAATTTTGAAGGGACTAAGAGCATAGAGAGGAAGGTTTTGGAGAGTTAATTTCAGAAGTTGAACTTTTACAACTTGAGTCAAGGTTGCCCCTTTCCATCCAGCCAACTTATGGTGTAACTATCTAAGATGCCATTCCAAAATAAATCATCAGGTTTCAGACATAAAGGAAGACCCAGATAAGATGCAGGAAACATTCCTATCTTACAACCAAGGATAGAAGAAATTTGTCTTTGTCTTTCTTTAGGAGTATTACTTAAGTATAAGGAGATTTTATCTCAATTTATTGATTTCCCGAAGCATTTGTATAGGTATTCAAGGTGATTTTAATGTTCCTATCTTCTTTCACCGAATCTTTGCCCATCATGATGGTGTCATCCAAAAACTGTTCATGCAAGCACTTCTGTCTAGCAAAAGAAGGCTGGAGGCCAATAATCTGACCTTCTATTGCCAGACTATTATTATATCTCCCAAGACTTTCTGCCATGATAGAAAAAAGGATAGGAGATATAGGGTCTCCTTTCCACAAACCTCTAGAGGGGTGAAAGAATTTAGAAGAGCCTCCATTAATAATAATAGAGGAGGAGACAATAGTAACCAATTGCATAATTAGTCTAACCACATCCTTATCAAAGCCAAAAGATAATAAAATGTTTGAAAGAAAGGACCAATAAACTCTGTCATAGGCTTTCGATAGATCTAGCTTCATCAAGAACCCTTATTTTTGGAAGCTTCTAAGGAATGAATGTTCTCATGGACAACAACGATGTAATCCAAGATTTGTCTCCCCGGAACAAAGCCAATCTATTGGGGAGAAATCAGGTTAGGCAGAAAGCTCAGAATTATTGAAGTAAGAACCTTGGAGATGATCTTGTACAAGGAGTTACAAAGGATTATAGGCCTAAAACCATCAACAGTGTTAGCTCTAGGTTTCTTAGGAATGAGAGAAATAAAGGTGGAATTGAGCTCCTTGAGGATAGTTTTAGTACCAAATAACTCCTTAACAATAGAGCAAACATATTTACCTGTTATACTCCAGAAATGCTAAAAGAAGAACATCTAAAAGCCATCCAAACCTGGGGATTTTTCTCGCTCAAAGGAGAAGACAACCTTATTAATTTCATGGAAGGAATGGCTTTAAGGTTGAAATTAGACTGGAATTCTAATTTACTAGGAATCGAATCAAGTAATTTCTCTTGGTCTTTGAGGATGAGGTTAAGATCCTTAGATAATAGAGTTGAAAAATACCCCAACATTTCTGCCCTTATCTCTTCTTCTTTATTGATGATACCTCTTGAGGTAAATAAAGAATGAATCATGTTAATAGATTTGTGTTTAAGAGCTATGAGATGAAAAAATATAGTGTTTTTGTCTCCTGACTTCAACCAAAGAGATCTGTTGATGGGACTTAGGTGACTGGATCTGCCAGCAGATGTAAGTTGTCACTGGGTACCGAGGTACCAGCCAACTTTGCCTGTAAAGGTTATCCAGGGAAATGAGATTCCCTGGGCCACCAAGCACCTAAGAGTTGGGTCTCGACAATGCGGGGCTTGGTTGGGAGATGTGCCTATTTTCGAGGGGGATAGCTGGTTTCATCAACTCATTCTCTTCGGGGATTCAAATAGGTGAGGTTTCTCCAAGCATTCTTACACTTAACAAATAAACTGAAAAAGATCCTGCAGGGTTAGAAATACTTCATCTACCTATAGTTACAATTAACATTCAAAACATTAATAATTCTCTAACATACTATACTAAATACTAAAGAAACATACAACTATCAATTCATATTTCATCAGTAGAAAAGGAAAGGAGGTTGTTAATCTACTTTAAGTATCAGAGCAAAGGACATGAAGAACACAAAGCATAAAATACCATTAACTTAGAAGACAGAATGCCAACAACATCATTGCAAGAACTCTTCCTTCTTCATTAATATTCCTTCCGGTGAGCACTGGTGTGTGGTACAATGGTGGCTCCAAGGGAGCATCTAACTATTGGAAGCTTAAAGACTAAGGAGCATTGAGCTCTACAACTGAGAAATGTGAATACTGCTTTTCTATTACTATGGACTGCAAAATCATCAATTTCTCCAACCCTTGGAATGGGGCTGGACTTACTATTTATACATATTTACATCTAACCCTAACCCTAACTTATGTTACACTTGTACAATAGAATATATTATCTGGTGGCCGGTACTACCTGTGCCACTCTATAAAAGACCTAGAGACAGAATAGGCCTATCATGTCAGAACAAAAGATTGAGAAGTGAAGTAGAAGACTCGACCTTGAGAAGGGAGCTGAGAAGAAGAAAGAAGAAAACTGAACCCCCCAAGGATTGAGGCTACATGCATAATAAATGGGAAAAGTGGTGCCCTGTCTTCAATGTGCCAGGTATACCGTTGAAGCAGTGCCTTGGGAGGATCATGTCAGAAAAACCTCTTGTCGATCCGACGTGCCTTGATGTAGTCACCTACCCTATGGAAACCTTCAACAACCTTTATTAACTGCTACCCACTTTCTGGCAACCTTTATTAACTGATTTGAAAGTGACCGATCGGCCTTGGGGACTGGGACTCGGATCACTGAAAGAATACAAAATATAGGATCTGGAACTCTGGGATCCAGTAACTTACGTTCTGAAAGATTAAAGAATACAAAAACACTTGGGTTTTCTCTGGCCCCCAGAGAAATCTTTATTGTTGCTTATTATCATTAAAGGTCTGGAGGAGACGGGAGATTCCATCTTCATCAATTTCTTTAAGGCCAGCCCACTGGTACTTTCCCACCTCAATCTGTTCCCCCAGGTCTGGAATATTTCCCTTAAATTTATCGGTCATTTTTTCTGCATCATGGCCGCTGAGTACCATACGAGTTATTCTCATCATTTGGGAGCCATCTACTCCCTCTGGGGATTGATACCTCGACTCCATTAGCTCATCAAACTTCCCCAAGACATACTCCTATGGTGTGCATGTGTTAGTGCTGAATGGATCAGCTTCGGAGACCTTCGTAACAAAAGACTTGTATAGATTAAAAGAATATTGTACTATATTGATGTCTCGTAGAGTCCCCACCAGTTGCTTGATTACCCCCAATGTGAGGTCAAGTCTAGAGTGTTGGGTTTTCACACAATCAAATGACTCTTCTCCCAAAATCCAAGATTCAGAGACAATCTCCTCCCTGAGGCCGATGAGTTCTTCTAACTCAACTTTCCATGCCTCATAATTTTTGATATCCCCCTACCATATGTTGACAATGGTCTCGGCTTGATGTAAAATGTGGCGGGCCGCATATAGATCCAGCGGGGTGGATACCAAGAAACACTGGACATTTCCTACTTGTAGGGTAACCCATTCATCCACTGTTGTGCCTTCTTTTTCATTCCCCAAAGTGAGTCTATGTCACTCTATGGCAGTGGTGCATCAGATGTAGAGGCATCCAGAGTAATAAAAATTATAGGCCAGGCTATCTCAGTTAGAAACCCCATGAGGTTTGCATTTTTCTCCTTCTCTACTTTGAGCTTTTGAGCCTCCTTTTCATAGCGAGCCTCCACTACCCTGGGTGCCTATTTTAATAGGTCTACTTCACCCTATTTTCCTCTCTTTCCCAGTGATATCTCTGTGATGTTATAATCTCCAGCCTCCACCATCACTTCATCTGCGTCTGCAGAAGGCTTCGCTATCACTACAATTATTTCTCCACCTGTTTGGATCTGAAGGGTGTGGACTATCCAGGCTTTCTTGGATTTTGGTGGGTTTTGTACCTGAACCATCATTTCTGCCAAGGAAAGGTGGGCTCTGGGTGTTGACAGAGGGCCCTTCCTCTTTTGGGTTTCTATCAACCATGGGGGCGATAGTGGTGGCTTGGTGGCCAAAATTTGTTCCTATGACTTCTCCCCAACATCTTGTTGTGTCCCTTCAGTATTATGAGCCTCTCCCAGCTCCTTTCCTGTATCTTCTTTCTCATCTGAAATATTTGCATCGGTGGTATCTATATCTTTTGCCCCGTCTATGTCTTTAGTGACATTTGGGTCCTCATTGGTTACCCTAGGGTCTTCCTCTTCTTTATCCTGTTCTTCCTCAGCCTCTGTTCCTGGGATATCTTCTTCTGCTAGAATGTCCTTTGGTAGTGGGGGAGGCAATGGGACAAGGTTTAATGTTTGGGCTATGGTGATTACCTCCCCAAAGGTTACTTTCAGGAATGGCATTTGTAGCATGACAGTTGGGGTCACAATTGTTCCCAAAGGTCCGGTTTCCCCAACCAAAGCCATCTACTCACTTTGTCCCTATTTCTGCCCAGAAACTCTCATATATAGTATCTCTAGAAATTTGGAGGCAATTTCTTGTTCCACCTCCTTTTCCTCTTCCATCTGCTCCTCCTGCTCCTGTGCAGGTTCCTATTCTAGAGCTTCTTCTTGCTCTGGGATTTTGGCCTCCTGCTGCTCGATGTCCCCCTATAAATTCCCAAACCCATCGGTTGTAAAAACATCATCAAATTCATCATGCGGGGGAGGATTGGCCGAGACATGAGCAGGCTCTAGTTCATTCTCTAGCTCTGGGGAGTCGAAAGAAAGGATTTCAACTTGTGGGATCTGAGGCATCCTGAGCTCTGGCTCCTTTTTAGGCTTCATATTAAGCGTTTTCTTCCTCTTGGTGACCAAAGGTGGCCCCACATCCCTTAGGACCTACTCTTCTTCTTGATCTACCCCTGTTGCCCTCACCATTAGTGCTACTAGTGAAGGGGAAGAAGGTGGATGGATGAGTCTAGCCATGAGCACCGGAGTTGCCAACCGTGTGATTATTCTATCTTTCATCTGCTGGGAGGCCACCGATGACTATTTTAGTTGTTCCTTTATGGGGACCTCTTGCTTAGTTGGAGTTTGCATTATTATTTTTCCCCTATCTTCTCTCTGTGAAGAAGTTCCGGCTCCTGGGGTTAACTTTGGTACCGGCTGGGAAGCCCTCGGACACTCCCAGGGCACACCTTTTTAAAGTAGGCATGGCTGCATTTGACCACGTTGTGAGTGAACTCTTCAATAGTGGGCCCCTTGTGGGAATTCCAGTCCACTGGTGGGAGGGCCAACTTATCAATCCCCTTTGCTTTGTAATGGGGATCTATTGTGGATCCGGAGTCTGAGAAGTCATCTGGAAATCTCTGGAGCTTTAATCTTTCCATCATTCCCATGGTCATCCAGATGTAATGCTGGCTCCGAAATTCCATGTCATCCTAGAAATATTCCCAAAAGTCTTCCATGTGATACTAGTGGGGCTCTAATACCCGGGGAAGTGCCGACACAATTTTTCCATGTGGAACAAAATTCTTCTATGCCAAGTAGAATTATGCTAAGTTGTAGCTTTTGAGCTTGTTATCTGCTTCCTTGGTCGCGACCAGACTGCATGAGTAATTCTGACAAGTAATTGGGAATGGGATGTTTGTCACCTTCTTCAAGGTGTAGAAGGCATGTAGCTCCATTATTTGTCTGCAATATTCTAAAAGAATTATCTTGTTTCCACAATGTTTGGGTAACAAGTAAGGTTTCCCGGAGAAACCGGTCACCCTTATGTATGTGTGGTACTGTAACTATATATAATAATAGCCATAAATTTTGACTAGATCCATCACGTCTGTGGAGAGGTGGTAACCTACATCCTGGGTAGGTGTGAGTAGGTTGTAATAGATAAAGGTGTCATTCACCCGACAAAAACTGGGGAAACTAGCCTCCCATTGGATTTGTGGGAAATAGTCCTAGGGAGCCTTCCGACCTGGGCCAATCCTGAGTATGCCCATTGTAAGTAATCCATTGGTGGTCAGCCGTTGTTGTGCTAGGGCCTAGAGAACATAAGAAGTCATATGAAACTTTCACTTTTGAATCACCTGTAAAAACTAAGAATCTACATGGTTGGAGATGATGGCGGCCCAATCAAAATATTCTCCCTTGGTGGAGATGCCAAGCAGAAAATAGTACATCCATGCTGAGAATTATTGGGCATGGGGTTGCTTGAAGACATAGGAGAGTGCTATTATCCCCATCTGAATACTTTCTTTAAATTCAGACCAGGGGAGTTCTAGCTTCATTCTCTTGGGATCACTCTTTGGGGTCTTGAGCCAGTGGTTATTCATGTATATCAAGGCTACTTCCTCCAATTGTTTGAACAACGCTAAGGCATCTGCTCTGGTAACCACAGTTGGTTTGTCAAATTGAGGGATCCCCAAGCCCATCTGGAAAGTAGTGGCATTGAGAGACACCATAGGGGTAGGATACCCGGTGGGTTCTGGGGCTGCGAGCATAATGGCCTGGATGGAAGAGTTGTAGTGTGCTGAAAGTGTGAGGATTAACTCTAGGGACTGTACTGAGCACGAAAAATAGGCAG
This sequence comes from Thuja plicata, assembly GCA_018584345.1. Lineage (NCBI taxonomy): Eukaryota > Viridiplantae > Streptophyta > Pinopsida > Cupressales > Cupressaceae > Thuja > Thuja plicata. The sequence continues at coordinate 1,319,827 of MU228428.1, read as the reverse complement.
CCTTTAGGATCTTAAAATTCTTGACATTGATCGCCAGCGGATCCCTGGATTGTCGCTGAATGTACATTATTTTCACCAAGGCCTGTATTTCAGACCACATCCTGACACTGGTGTCGGTAATAAACTATACTTTGGAATCAATATTTGATCCCATAACGACATTATCTTTCATATATTTCATACTAAGGGGCAATTTTTCCAAGGCCCTCTCCATTTTGGATTTTACAGCTGCCTTGGTGACCGCCGCGGAAGGAAGTTCTAGACTTCTGGGTGGCGAAGATGTGGAAGCCTCAGACATGATGGAAGTATATTGCTCTGGAAAATTGCAAGGCAAGGTGACCATCAGAATGTATAGATAAATAATACTCCCAGACCCGGAGATCTTACCACCACAGCGCTTGTTTTCCCTGAAAAGTTAGTTTAGTTCAAAAATCCTAGAAATTATATATGTTTTGCAAACTTGGAAATTTAACCAATATCCGGGCCCGGGGGTCTCACCATACTTAGAAAAAGAAAGACATGGGTTGGGTGGGGGCAAGAGACTCAGAGTCCAGAAAACTAACCGTTAGAATTTGTGCACGAAAAGCGAGCTGTCAGACCCACGTGGACGTCATGTGGTTATGCAATAAATGAAAGTTATAGTGACGGAAGTGGAGCCAACTGTCTGAATGTGTGAAAAGTAGAGGCCACTTGGAAAATTTTGAATGAATACGTGGGACGTAAATGGGATAGTCATTTAAGGCAAGTTTATGAGGAGAGAGAAAATTTCCTGTTGAAACCAGCTGAGAGCCGAGTTTCAACCAGGTGGTATTCTGCCTGGAACGAGCTCGCGAGTTTGTGAATGAGAATAGAGGAAGCACAACAAGCTAGTTACAAAACTAGGTGGATATATACATAGCATATACAACATATAAAACATATATATATATATATATATATATATATATATCAAGATTGAAAGGTATATACATGCAAAATAGATGGATATACATTAATATACATCAAATATACATATATACAAAATGCAGAGAAACTATTTACATGAAACTAGAAAAATATACAACCATATACACTATCTACAAAGTATATTACATCTACATAGAGGGTGGACAACCTTCTAGCAGAGCCGACCCACCAACGGGCGGAAAACCAGATAAAAAGACAAAAAAAAAAGCGAAGAAACAAGATAGAAAATGCAAGCAAAAGCCAACAGAACACAACGAAAAAGACAAGAAGATAGAGAAGGAAAACTAGACAACCAACCTAAAAACTAGAGAAAGGAAGGAAGGAAAGGTGGCTGTGAACATTCTACAACAACTTCTACTTTCAAAATATCACCACTCAACCCTAGAAACCACTCACAATTATTCAGAATGACTCGAAAATAGCTCGCACTAGATTCTTCTCAAATCACTGTGATATCGCTCTGAAATTTGCTAAAATTGCTTAAGTGTTTTAATCATGGTAATTGTGAAAATGATAGGTGATTTCTATTTATATCCAGGGTAAAAGTGAGTTACCTTTCCTTTTGCAAACTCTAGAACAAGATGACCTCTAGACTCCAGGCCTGGGGATTTCGTGCGACCATATCTCTTTGTGGAAAGAAGACATTGTGGCAAAGAATCCCATAGTCCAGAATCTGGCTCCTAGACAAAGAATGAAAAACTCTGGGACTGGGTCCCAGAGACATGAGGACAAAAGAAAAAATAAGACCAACACCTTGGAAAGGAATACCTGGGGAAGGAAAACAAAGAAACAAAGGAAGAGAGAAGGGCAAGAGCCCAAAGCAAAAAGAAAAAAAGGGGGACCCAACATTTTGCACACAAAATATAGGGATGGGGATGCAAGGCATAACAAATTGTGACTATCTAGGATGAATGCCTTAACACATTGAAGAACTATAGAATCTTTGGTTAGAAAAACTAGAACAAATTGTTGCTCAAAGCATCTTACTTGTAAAGAGTAACCTGTCTGAGAAAATCCGGCCATACGTGATTTAGTCCATGATCTTTTCATCAGTGGTGAAGTGTGTGCTTTGGAAGGAAACCAAGTTGATGACCTCTGGGAGAAGTAGAGAAGAGGCACTAAGTATATCAAACCCTGAAGTCATCATATTTTCTCATTTCTCTCAGAGACTGGAGTTTCATCCCATTTCTTTTTCTTGTTATTTTGTATATTTCTGGGTGGGAGGGCAGTACTTCTTTCACCATAAAGCTTGAGCTTAGCTAAATTTGATGGTGGTACTTCTTTTACCCTTCCACCTTCCTTAATATGCTGAATGGGGTAGGGAGACTCCAGACCCAGAAAGAATCCTTTAAAAGTTTAGACTTGGGTCAACCAACTAGTGCAACCGATCTACCCTTGATGTGTCTGATTACTTGTCCCTTACTTTTATTTCACTGATTACCAGACTTCCGGAGATAAATACAATGAAGATTACTCAATGTAATACCAAACTTACAAAATAACTCTGGGGACCAGACCGATTCCATTATGTTAACAATAGATTCTTAAGTTCACCATGTTAAAGACAACATCCTGGAGACCAGATGTTATGTGAAGCATCCCAATCCTCACAAGGGGGAGAGAAAAATGCTGGGACCCGAAAAGAAAATAAGAAAAGAAAAGACAAAAAAAGAAAAAGGGGCAGTCTTAGAGGATGGCCAGGAAGACTATTTAAAAGGAAAGGTACCTCCCAACAAGGCACCGAAAAAGAAATATTTACAAGCTAGGAACTTTACATAAAATACAACTTTGGGCAAACCAACTTCATTTGAAATAATGTTTGAGAAACTATCCATTGACAGGAAATGGGATAGGCTCTCCAGTCATGGTGTTAAGGGGGTAGGTATTTGTCCCACAGAACTCTGAGATTAGGTATGGTCCAAGCCAGAGCCGTTGGAACTTGGTGTGCTTGCCTTTCTTTTCCCAGACCTTGTCCCACAGCAGGACCAAGTCCAAAATTTGAAAGGCCTTGTATTGGGCTCTACAGTCAAACCATTTTCTTACCACTGCTTGATTGCACACAAAATGTTCAAGGGCTGCATCTCACTATTCCTCCATCCGCACCAGATTCAAGAGCCGAACCTCCATAATATTATCCCAGTTGCCGAAATCTTGCATAAACTGCAAAATTAGGATTTGTAAGTTGATTGGGAACACTGGGTTCTGACCATAAACTAGGTGGAATGGGGATGTTCTAAGGGTGACCTTAATCCAAATGCGATCTACCTAGAGGGAAAACCTCAGCTTTTGATGCTAATCCCAGGGATTCTGTTCTAGCAGGTGTTTGATCACTTGAAGTAAATTTTTGTTCGTTGATTCAGCAACACCGTTCCCCTAGGGGTAATAGTTGTTGGAAAACTTTAGAGTGATCTTCTAGTTATAGGTCCATTCAAGTAGTTGTGCCGAAGAAAATTCTAGACCATTGTCACACACTATGGCGAAAGGCGTTCCAAATCTTGTGACTATGTTTTCTTCCAGGAATTTAATAACTATGTCCGCTGTGTTATTTTTGCAAGGTATAGCTTTAGACCACCGGGTGCAGTAATCGGTTGCAGTAAGGATGTACTAGTGGTTGGAAGACAATTTGAGGTTGATTCCCTAATGAAGTCAAATGCCCATTGGGTCAAAAGCCTAGCCTCAAAGACTGGTTGTAAGGGCATTGTCGGGTTACGCTCACGATGTGCCACGGTCTAACAAGTGTGACATCTCTGAACATGAGTGTAAACATCTTTAAATATACAGGGCCAATAGTATCCAGCCTAAAGGATTTGAAGGGTGGTGGTGTTAGCTGAGCCATGCCTAGTTCCAAACTTCCCGTGGAATTCTTCTATCATTTTTGTAGCTTGATCCCTGTCAATGCATCGAAGGTACACTCCCTCATAGTTTCTGCGGTAAAGCGCAGATTTCTTGATCATGAAGTGAGAACTTTTCATCCATAGGGCATGGTGTTTTTTGGGAGGTAATCCCTCTAGTCATCTATTTTTTAACAATAAGTACACCAGATCGGTGTACCATGGGTCTCAAGTGATAGACTCCACCGTGTAAGTTTGACATTCTATGCGGGGAGTCTTTTCTGCCATTGCTCGACTTAGTCCCTGGCCTTAGACTATCTTCATGGGTTGAATTTTCAAGTCATACTCCTAGAGGATGGCCATCCATTTCCCTTGTCTTTCACGCAGTTCACTCTGCATCAACAGAGATTTCACAGCCTGGTCCAGGACAATAGCATGCACCTTGCTCCAGAGAATATAATGCTAGAATTTCTTCACGGCATGCACAAGAGCAAAGGCCTACTTTTCCAATGATGAGTACTAGACTTTGGTGTTCTTAAAGGGGGAGCTCATGAAATCTATGGGTCATTCTTCCCCTTCGACCTTTTCGGTCAATACTAACATGAAAGAATGCGGTGAAGCAAAGGAGTAAATGTGAAATGGGAGGGAGTAGTCCAGACTAGCCAGGACTGATGCCTTTGTTATAGTCTGTTTGATCTAGGCGAATGCCAAATTTGCCTTAGGACTCCACTCAATTTTGGTATCCTTTTTTATCATATTTTTGAGTGGTTTGACTATCTCGGTGAATCCAGTGATGAACCGCCAGACAAAGTTGATCTTTCCGAAGAAAGACCGCATCTCTTTCTTACTGCCGGGCATTTGTAGGTTTAGCAGCGCTTCAACTCTCTCAGGGTCAATAGATATACCCTTCTCGGAGACAATATGCCTAAGAAACTTCCCTTCAGTGACCCTGAATATGCACTTCTTGGGGTTGAGGGATATTCCATATCGGCAACATCTCTCGTAGATCTAGGCAAGGTGGGCAGAATGGTCATGCCTATCCTAGAAAAAGATGGTCAAATCATCCATATAGATGATTATACACTGATTCACAAGGCCCTCAAACACAATATCCATAGCCTTTTGAAATCTGGCCCCTGTGTTGATCAAGCCAAAAGGAATTCTCCTATATGCAAATGTTCCCCACTTAGTGGTGAATGTCATTTTCTCTCCATCTTCATATATAACCATGAATTGGTTATATCTGGAGTACCCATCCAAGAAGGACATCATCTGGGATCCATTCACTATTTGCAACAACTCAGCCAATGAGGGGAGAGGGTGATTATCCTTCTTGGAGACTCTATTCAAGTTTTAAAAATCCACGCAAAGGTGAATTTTACCGCTCTTCTTCCTAATAGGGACCAAATTGGCAACCCACGTAGTGTGCTAGATTGGAAAGATTATCCAGGCTGACAATAATTTCTCCACCTCTTGATGAATCAGAGGCTTGATTAGCGGGTTGACTGGTCATTGCTTTTGCTAAAAAGGCTTAGCATCAGGTTTCAGGGGAATGGTATGAGTCATAATAGATGTGTCATAAGTTTTCAAATCCTCATATCCCCATGCAATCACATCTATGTATTCTTGGAGAACCACGAGAATCTTCTCCTTCTCCTCAGGTGAGTAGGAGGTGCCAATGTGTATCATCTTTTCTTCACCAGGTTGGCCGATGTTTACTTTCTCAAATTTTCCTTCCTTAGAGGAGGATGACATCTTTTCCTAACCCCGAGGGTCTAAGTCAAAGATACTTTCAAGCGCGACCATCCCCTTCGGAATGGTGTTAGTGGGTAGGTCCATGATCCCATCATCTTCATCCCCTACCTAGTATCATCATGGTCTTATTCCTCCACTATCTGTTCCTAAAAGACACCAATGTTGGCCATGAAGGCCAAGATATGTTGATCATCCTCAAAAACCTGAAAGTGGGTGACATTATCTGGAATGGACGGGGTGGGGATCATCTCAATGGAGAATCTCTGGAGTCGTGAGCTGGCCATGGGCTCAAATGTGCTGACAAAAATGGCAAGGGCATCCAGGACATAGTTTCATTGTCAGGGAATAAGATCAATGTTGAAGGAATCAAAATCTTTAATAAGGCTCCATGCCTGATTGCGGTAAGTAGCCAGCCTTTTGTTGTGACATGTATATTGACTTCGAACCTATTTGACAACCAACTCTGAATCACCCAGAGCCCAACGATGGGTGATTCCTTTCCTTAATGCAAATAGGAGTCCTAGGATCAAAGCCTCATACTCTGTAACATTGTGGTGCAGTTGAACTGCAGCCTATAGGATGCGAGGAAAGATTTCCCTCGTGGGTTGATCAATTCTACTCAAGCCCCACAGCCTTGTTTGGACTGGGACCCATCGAACTTAAGGGTCCACAGATCATCTCTTGTAGTCTAGAGCCTAGGAGATGGAGCAGTCTTTGGATTACTTTTAAGAGACTTGGGAGGAGCTTCCTCCCGCACTGATGGTGCATGGGTGAGGTTTGCCTCTGGAGGGGTTTGGAATTGAGATCCCAGGGAAATTGCACTGAAGAAGTGCTTCCAGTAGAAATACTGGGTTCCAGGGAATCAATTGTATGTTCTTTGTTCTGGAAGGCATCGATGTGCTGGGTAGTGATAGAAAGGCAAGGCTCACACTCTAACTTTGAATATTTCTGATAGTGTACTAGACACCAAGTGCTAGATAAGAGTGTAGCGGGGGTCGTTGTGGCACCATGAGAGTTAACCTGAACCCTCAATTTTTCTTCTAGGTCCTGGGTTCTCTGTAGAACTATGGGATCCTCCCTGGGGGTGAAATTGAACGTTAAGATTTCAAAGGGTTGGTACACCCCATGGGAGGTCTCAAAGAATAAGACCTCATTAACCCTTCCAACCTCGGTAAGGGTCTGATTCATCTGGGGCTCACTCTCAACCCGGATCTTATTTGATTCTCCTTAATAGGGGATCCATAAGTGGGAGAAGTCAGTCGAAAAGCATCCATTCAAGGACCTAGACCAATTCTAACTTAATAACATCCGACCATAAGTATTTGGGATGTCCACCACTTGGATGTCAATTATGCTGGCTATTCTGGGGTCCTGAATGAGTTGTATCTAGATATTCTTCAATTCTCCCACCATTTTCAAAGGATTCTTATCCAATTGAATCATTGCACCATTAGATGGGGTGGTTCAAAATCTGAGCTTCTGGCATATAGATAAGGGCATAATGTTGCTTGAAGCTCTGGAATCTACTAGGCAATTATGTATATTTTTGCCTTGGGTATTTAGGCCTAGTAGGAATGGAGGATCTTCATTATTTCCCTGGAAGATAGCCGTGTTGGCATCCTCAAAAGAGATAGTCTTGGGTGGGCGACTAATAGCCTCCGGGTTTTCCAAGAGCTTTAGAAGAGATTTCTTCTTCTCGGGACAACTTAGCAAAACTTCCATCAAGGTCATGGAGGTGGTGGTTTGTTCTAACACCTTTGTAATGTCAAATATTCCTCCTGGGAATTGGTGGCTTCCCTTGGCTAGGTCTTTTGCTTGGTTAGAGCTAGAACCTTTTGTAGGGATAGGCTGGTCAGTCATGTTGTATCAGGGAGGAGTGTCTTTAGGAGTAGGTGTCGGCATATAAACTGGTCCTTTACCAGCCTGGCTCCACGTGTTGTAAGGAGCCCATGGGTTGGTGAAGGCATTGACCTCAAAGGCCAAAATTGATTCATCAAAGAATCCCTCTAATTCAAATTCTTCTTCATCTTCTCTAGAGGATCCGAAGAAGATGGTCTCATAGGTGAATGCGCTGTGAGTTGACTCTTGCATAGGAGGCTCTACGGGAGTATGATTAGATGTTTATTGCCTGTCCAGCTAGGAAATCATGATGAATTTCTCCAGTGTGGCACAGTTTACATCATTGTGGGAGCCTATGTCATGTAATCTACACCAATTAGTCATGGTCTGGAAGTCTATGACTGGTGTAAAATGTGAGGATCCAGCACCACTTTGGTTGGCATTTTGGTTCAGAGGCATACCTCCAGTGTTCATGTTGTTGTTCCATTGATGTTGGTTGGGCTGAGGCTCATTGTTGAAGTTTCTTCCTCTGGCATTGTTGTTTCATTAGCTAGAGAAATATTCCCTCTTTGGGAATTAGAATTTTGGGGTGCGTAAGACCCCGCCTTCAGTTGACCCATGTCCACAGTCAGGGTGGACAACATTCATTGGAGGGATTCAACCTTGGCAGTTAGCTGAGTGTTTGTATCATAGTGTGATGGTTGTTGTTGTTGGTTCCCTAGGAAGGCAGTAATATTTTCCAGAGTCGAGGGTGGAAATCCTCCAATCACAAACAACTGAAAGAAGGGCACTCTAGGTGGTTGTGTCTAAAGTTGTGCGTGCTGTGGCTGGTTCCAAGGGAATGTTTCCAAACTTAGTATTGCTTGAGTTTGTGATGGGTAAACATACCGGGCTTGATGGTCTATTAGTGAGGGTGGGGGATTCATTGCCATCGCAGGGGAACCCATTGCCAGATTTTGGTTATATCCCCTAGCGTATGTAGTTCTACTGGGGATCATGTTGAAGGGCGTACTCTACCCAATCCCACTCGGGGACTTGTTGAGGCCATGGGATAGTTCTAAGGCTAGGTTGTAAACCTTTGTCAAAGTGTTCCGGTCACCCATGGAAGTTGTTCTCTAGAGGAGAGTGGAAATGAAGGGGTCCATTGCATTGAGATAGGTTTGTATAGTTACTTCTGGGGATGGAATGAAAGGGCCCGTGCACTGCTTCAAGGCGCATTGGAACCAATGATTGAATGCTACAAGGGGTTCATTGGGTTCCTTTCTGATGGAAATGAACTAGCTGTGGGACCAAACTAGGTCCACATGTACGCAAAAGGCAGCCAAGAAGACATCCTCCACGTCCTGCAAACTATTGATGGAGTTGGCAGGAAGGTTGAGGTATCAGTTTAGTTTTCCCTATCCCAGGGATAGGGGAAACATTTGGGTCACAACATCTTCATATTGGATCCAGTGTCGGTTCATGGTATCCTTGTATGCCTATAAGTTTTCCTCTATAGTTTGTGAGCCTAAGTGCTCATATCTTGGGCAAATCTTCTCTGGGTGTGAGGGTAAGTCATTGGCTACACCCAGAAAAGTTTCCATAGGGGACCCAGTGTTACCGAAGTATGTAGCCATTGGGGGAACTAGATTTTGAGAAGTTTGAGTGTTGGTTCCTGGGATTGTCTGAGAGGTTTGGATATTCTAAGGTATACTAGACCCTCAGACAATAGTGGTTGGTGTGGTTTTTGGATTCTATTTATTTTAAGCTGGAGGCTCAAGTTTGACAAACCTTCCAGGGTTTGGGGCTGACCTAAGGATTCTCTCAAATTTTGCGGGGGTGAAAGACCCAATCCCATTGAAGGCTTGATTCCTAAAACTATGGCTTGGGGAACCATGGGGAGGTGTAAAATAAGAATCTTGAGAGGGGGACGAGTTCATGCCCTCCTTCTAGGGCTAGTTTCTATTGATAGTACTTAGGTGATCAGGTCCACCAGCAGATATAAGTTTTCACTGGGTACCGAGGTACCAACCAACTTCACTTGTAAAGGTTATCCAAGGAAATGAGATTCCCTGAGCCTCTAAGCACCTGAGAGTTGAGTCTCGACGGTGTGGGGCTCGGTTGGGAGATCTGAATATTTTTGAGGGGGATAGCTAGTTTCTTCAACTCATTCTCTCCGGGGATTCAGATAGGTGAGGTTTCTCTAAGCACTCTTACACTTAACAAAAAAATTGAAAAAGATCCTGCAGGGTTAGAAATACTTCATCTACCTATAGTTATGCTTAACATTAAAAACATCAACAATGCTCTAACACACTATACTAAATACTAAAGAACCATACAACCATCAGTTCATATTTCATCAGTAGCAAAGGAAAGGAGGTTGTTAATCTACTTTAAGTATCAGAGCAAAGGACATGAAGAACATAAAGCATAAAATACCATTAACTCAGAAGATAGAATGCCAACAACATCATTGCAATAACTCTTCCTTCTTCATTAATATTCCTTCTAGCGAGCACTGGTGCATGGTTCAATGGTGGCTCCAAGGGAGCATCTAACTATTGGAAGCTTAAAGACTAAGGACCATTGAGCTCTGCAACTGAGAAATGAGAATACTACTTTTCTATTACTATGGACTACAAAATCATCAATTTTTTCGACCCTTGAAATGGGGCCAGAATTACTATTTATACACATTTACATCTAACCCTAACTCTAACTTACGTTACACTTGTACAATAGAATACATTATCCGGTGGCCGGTACTACCTGTGCCACTCTACAAAAGACCTAGAGATGGAATAGGCCTACCATGTCAGAAGAAAAGATTGAGAAGTGAAGTAGAAGAATCAGCCTTGAGAAGGGAGCCGAGAAGAAGAAAGAGGAAAATTGACCCCCACAGGGATCGAGGCTACATGCCTCATAAATGGAAAAAGAGACACCCTATCTTCGATGTGCCGGTGTACCGTTGAAGCGGCGCCTTGGGAGGATCATGTTAGAAAAACCTCTTATCAGTCTGACATGCCTTGATTTAGTCACCTGCCCTCTAACAACCTTCGACAACCTTTATTAACTGCTACCCACTTTCTGACAACCTTTATTAACTACTTTGAAAGTGACCGGTCGGCCTTGGGGACCAGGATTCAGATCACTGAAAGAATACAAAATATAGGATCTGGAACTCTGGGATCTGGGAACTTACATTCTGAAAGAATAAAGAATACAAAAACACTTGGGTTTTCTCCAGCCCTTGGAGAAATCTTTATTGTTGCTTATTGTCATTGAAGGTATGGAGGAGATGGGATATTCCATCTTCATCAATTTCTTTAAGGCTAGCCCGCCCGTACTTGGCCACCTCAATCTGTTCCCCTAGGTCTGGAATATTTCCCTTAAATTCATCGACCATTTTTGTTGTATCATGGCCATTAAGTACCATACAATTTATTCTCATCATTTGGGATCTGTCTACTCCCTTTGGGGATTGATACCTTGACTCCATTAGCTCATCAAACTTCCCCAAGACATACTCCTCTTGTGTGCATGTGTCAGTGCTGAATGGATTAGCTTTGGAGACCTTCATAATAAAAGACTTGTATAGATTAAAAGAATATTATACTGTATTAATATTCTCTTGTAGAGTCCCCACCAGTTGCTTGATTACCCCCAATGTGAGGTCAAGTCTGGAGTGTTGGGTCTTCAAAAAATCAAACGACTCTTCTCCCAAAATCCCAAATCTGGAGACAATCTCCTCCCCGAGGCTGATGAGTTCTTCTAACTCAACTTTCCATGCCTCATAATTTTCGATATCCCCCTCCCATATGTTGACAATGGTCTTGGCTTGATGTAAAATGTGGTGGGCTGCATATAGATCTCGAAGGGTGGATACCAGGAAATGTTAGACATTTCCTACTTGTAGGGTAACCCATTCATCCACCGCTTGGGCCTTCTTTTTCATCACCCGTAGTGAGTCTATGTCGCTCTATGGTAGTGGCACATCAGATGTAGAGGCCTCTAGAGGAATAGCATTGATAGGCCAGGCCGTCTTAGTTAGCAACCCCATGAGGTTTGCATTTTTCTCCTTCTCTACTTTGAGCTTTTGAGCCTCCTTTTCATAGCGAGCCTCCACTACCCTGGCTGTCTCTTTTAACAGGTCTACTTCACCCTATTTTCCTCTCTTCCCCAGTGATATCTCTATGATGTTATAATCTCTGGCCTCTGTCATCACTTCATCTGCATCTAGGGAAGGCGTCGCTATCACTGCGACTATTTTTCTACCCGTTTTAGTCCAAAGGGTGTAGAATGTCTGGGCTTTCTTGGCTTTTGGCCGGTTTTGTTCCTGAGCCATCATTTCTGCCAAGGAAAGGTGGGCTCTGGGTGTTGACAAGGGGGCCTTCCTCTTTCAGGTTTCTATCAACCATGGGGCAACAGGGGTGGCTTGGTGGCCAAAATGTGTTCCTGTGACTTCTCCCCAACATCTTGCTATGCCCCTTCAGTATTATGAGCCTCTCCCGGCTCCTTTCCTGTATCTTCTTTCTCATTGGAAATATTTGCATCAGTGGTGTGCACACAAAAGTAGTGCACTTCTATGAATCCTTACATGCAAGAAAACTCAAGAATGAGCCCTCACAAATAGATCCATAGCTCTCTATGCATGGAGTTGCAAGATTTGTAAAATTGCTCTCAGCTAGAGCTATAAACTCATGACCTTGCAAATAAACCATACAATGAGAGATTCACAATGAAAACAAGGGCAAGAATGCCAATATCTCCAATAAAACCAAATGTATGCAATGCAATACAAATTTATATGACAATGCGAGTTAATCTATTTGCATAAAAGGAAATCTAAGCTAATATGCCATGATAATGCAACTAGGAAAGGAAATATGCAACTACAATGAAATGCAATAACAAGTCTTCAAAGCTTCGATGTAGAATGTCTTCAAAGAGCTCTAAATGACCTAGAAAACCTACAACATAACATTAGCATAAAAAATCTAAGATATGAAAATGAAGGAGAGAGCTCTCCTTTTATAAGAAGTGAGATGAAATGGACCATTGAGATTAAGAGGCAAAAGTCTTAATCAAGGGTGGAGAAAAATGGAAGCTTGATCCTTG
>MU228428.1:1264998-1302227 GCA_018584345.1 Thuja plicata | reverse complement strand
AAGGGTGGAGAAAAATGGAAGCTTGATCCTTGTGCACAAATATCCTCCAATAGGAAAATAGGAGTTGACTTTCGTGTCCCACATAAGACAAAAAGTGTTTTTTCCCTTTTTATAAAATAAGAATAATGCTTTATTTGTGCAACATAGGATAAGAAGAAAAGTGAGAATTTTTTATTTAAATAAAAGAGGAGGAAATTGCTTTTATTTAAATAAAGGCTTAGGATAAAGTGATTTTATTATTTAATTAAAAGAGATTTTTAATTAATTAAAAGAGAGCATATTCTCTTAATTAAATAAGATTTTTATTTTTATTTTTTCTCTTTTAAATTAAATAAGGCTCAAACCTTAGGAAATATTGAATCGATTATGATTTGATCAAGGAAATTAATATAATTGATATTGTTGATATTTGAAAATATTGATTCAGGGACTTGATAAATTGAGAAATGGGGCCCAAAGTTTAGGCGACCATTTTAGGGTGCATACAGGTGGTATCTATATTTTTTGCCCTGTCCGTGTCTTCAGTGACATTTTGGTCCTCATTGGTTGCCCCAGGGTTTTCCTCTTCTGGTTCTTATTCTTCCTTAGCCTCTGTTGTTGGGATATATTCTTCTGCTGGTGTGTCCTTTGGTAGTGGGGGAGGCAATGTGCCAAGGTTTAACATTTGGGCCATGGTGATTACCTCCCCAAAGTTTACTTTTGGGAACAACATTTGGAGCACGACAGTTGGGGTCACAGTTGTTTTCGAAGGTCCAGTTTCCCCAGCCGAAGCCATCTGCTCACTTTGTTCCTGTTGCTGCCCAAAAAATCCTGTATCCTATATCTCTAAAAATTTGGAGGAAATTTCTTGTTCCACCTCTTTTTCCTCTTCCATCTGCTCCTCCTACTCCTGTGCAGGTTCCTATTCTGGAGCTTCTTCTTGCTCTTGGATTTTGGCCTTCGGCTGCTCCATGTCCCCCTGTAAATTCCCAAACTCGTCAGTTGTAAAAGAATCATCAAATTCATCCTATAGGGGAGGATTGGCCGAGACATGAGTAGGCTTTGGTTCCCTCTCTGGCTCAGGGGAGTCAAAAGAAAGGATTTCAACTTGTGGGATCTGAGACATCCCTAGCTCTGGCTCCTTTTTAGGATTTAGATTAAGCCTTTTCTTCCTCTTGGTGACCAAAGGTGGCCCCACATCCCTCAGGACCTACTCTTCTTCTTGATCTACCCCTGTTTCCCTCACCATTAGTGCTGCTAGTGAAGGGGAAGAAGGCGGAGGGATGGGTTCAGCCATGAGCACCAGAGTTGCCTACCATGTGATTATGCTATCTTTCATCTGCTTGGAGACTACCAGCGACTATTTTAGATGTTCCTTTATGGGGAACTCTTGCTCAGTTAGAGTCTGCATTATTCCTTTCCCCCTATCTTCTCTCTGTGAAGAAGTTCTAGCTCCCGGTGTTAACTTTGGTACCGGCTAGGTAGCTCTGCGGACACTCCTAGGGCACACCTTTTTAAAGTAAGCGTGGCTGCATTTGAAAACATTGTAGGTGAAATCTTCAATGGTGGGCCCCTCTTGGGCATTCTAGTCCACTGGTGGGAGGGCCAAATTATCAATCCCCTTTGCTTTTTACTGGGGATCTACTGTGGATTTGGAGTCTAAGAAGTCATCTAGAAATCTCTAGAGCTTTAATCTTTGCATCATTCCCATGGTCATCCAGACATAATGCTAGCTCCAAAATTCTATGTCATCCTGGTAATCTTCCCAGAAGTCTTCCATGTGGTATTGGTGGGGCTCTGATGCCCGAGGAAGTGCTGACACAATTTTTCCATGCGGATCAAAATTCTTTCGCACCAAGTAGAATTTTGCTAAGTTGTAGCTTTTGAGCTCATTGTTTGCTTCCTTGGCTGCGACCAGACTGGACGAGTAATTCCCACTAGTGATTGGGAATGGGATGTTTTTCACCTTCTTCAAGGCATATAAGGCATGTAGCTCCATTATTTGTGTGCAATTTTCTAAAAGAATTATCTTGTTCCCACAATTTTTGGGTAACAAGTAAGGTTTCCTAGAGAAATTGGTCACCCTTATGCATGTGTGTTGCTGGAACTGTATATAATAATGGTCATAACTTGTAACCAAATTAATTGCCTCTATGGAGAGGCGATACCCTGCATCCTAGGTAGGTGTGAGTAGGTTGTAATAGATAAAGGCATCATTCACCTGACAGAAACTGGGGAAACTGGCCTCCCATTGGATTTGTGGGAAATAGTCCTAGGGAGCCCCCGGGCCAATCCCAAGTACGCCTATTGTAAGTAATCCATTGGTGGTAGGCCATTGTTGCACCAGGGCCCAGAGAACATAAGAAGTCATATGAAACTTCTAATTTTGAACCACCTGTAGAAACTAAGAATCTACATGGTTGGAGATGATGGTGGCCCAATAATAATATTCTCCCTTGGTGGAGATTCCAAGCAGAAAATAGTACATCCATGCTGAAAATTATCGGGTATGGGGTTTCCTGAACACCTAGGATAGTGCTATTATCCCCATCTGGATACTTTGTTTAAATTCAGACCGGGGGAGTTCTAGCTTCATTCTCTTGGGATCCCTCTTCGGGGTGTTGAGCCAGTGGTTATTCATGTATATCCGGGCTGCTTCCTCCAACTGTTTGAACTGCACTAAAGTATCTTCTCTAGTAACCACAGCTAGTTTATCAAATTGAGGGTTCCCCAAGCCCATTTGGAAAGTAGCGGCGTCGAGAGACACCATAGGGGTAGGATACCCGGTGGGTTTCAGGGCTGCAAACATGACGACCTGGATGGAAGAGTTGTAGTGTGCTGCAAGTCTAAGGATTAACTCTGGGGACTACACTGAGCATGGAAAATAGGCGGCCTTGAGGATCTTGGAATCCCCAACATTGATTGCTGGAAGATCCCCGAATCACTGCTGAATGTACATTATTTTCACCAAGGCTTGCATTTCAGCCCACATCCCGACACTGGTGTCGGTAATAAACTATACTTTGGAATCAATCTTTGATCCCATAATGGCATTATCTTTCATATATTTCATACTGAGGGGCAATTTTTCCAAGACCCTCTCCATTTTGGATTTTACGGCTGCCCTGGTGATCACTGCGGAAGGAAGTTCCAGACTTTTGGGTGGTGAAGATGTGGAAGCCTCAGACATGATGGAAGTATATTGGTCTAGAAAAATGTAAGGTAAGGTGACCATTAGAATGTATAGATAAATAATACTTTGGGACCCAGAGATCTTACCACCGCAGTGCTTGTTTTCCCTGAAAAGTTAGTTTAGTTCAAAATTCCTAGAAAGTATATATGTTTTTCAAACTTGGAAATTTAACCAATATTTAGGCCTGGGGGTCTCACCATACTTAGAAAAAGAAAGACATGGGTTGGGTGAGGGCAAGAGACCCAGAGTCTAGAAAACTAACAGTTAGAAGTTGTGCGTGAAAAGCGAGCTGTCAAACCCACGTGGACGTCACGTGGCTATGCAATAAATGTAAGTTATGGCAACGGTGGTGGAGGAAACTATCTGAATGCGTGAAAAGTGGAGGCCACTTCAATAGTTTTGAATGCATAAGTGGGATGTAAATGGGACAATCATTTAAGGCAAGTTTATGAGGAGAGAGAAAATTACTTGGTCGAAACCAGCCGAGAGCCAAGTTTCAACCAAGTGGTATTCTGTCTGGAATGAGCTTGCAAGTTTGTGTTTGAGAACAAAGGAAGCATGACAAGATAGTTATGAAACTGGGTGGATATACACATCATATACAACATATATAACATATATATATCAGGGCCAAAAGGTATATACATGCAAAATAGACATATGAACATTAATATACATCAAATATACATATATACAAAATTCAGAGTAGCTATTTACATGAAACCAGAAAAATGTACAAGAATATACACTATCTATAGAGTATATTACATCTACACAGAGGGTAGACAACCTTCTAACAGAGCCAACCCACCAATGGGCGGAAAACTAGACAAAAAGAAAAAAACAAAGTGAAGAAACAAGATGGAAAACGCAAGCAAAATCCAATAGAACACAACGAAAAAGACAAGAAGACAGAGAAGGAAAACCAGACAACCAACCCAAAAAATGGAGAAAGGAAGGAAGGAAAGGTGGCCGCGAACATTCTGAAACAACTTCTACCTTCAAAAGATCACCAATCAACCCCAGAAACCACTCACAATTGTTTAGAACAACTCAGAAATAGCTCGCACTAGATTCTGCTCAAATCGTTGTGATATTTCTCTGAAATTTGCTCAAATTTCTTAAGTGTTTTAATTTTAGTAATTGTGAAAATGACAGGTGATTTTTATTTATAGCTGGGGTAAAAGTGAGTTACCTTTCCTTCTGCAAACTCCAGAACAAGCCAACCTCCAGACTCCAGGCCTGCGGATTTCGTGCGACCATATCTCTTTGTGGAAAGAAGACATCATGGAAAAGAATCCCAGAGTCCAGAATCTGGCTCCTGGACAAAGAACGAAAAACTCTGGGATTAGGTCCTAGAGACACGAGGACAAAAGAAAAAACAAGACCAACACCGTGGGAAGGAAAACTTGGGGAAGGAAAAAAAATAAACAAAGGAAGAGAGAAGGGCAAGAGCCCAAAGCAGAAAGCAAAAAAGGGGGACCCAACATTTTGCAGACAAAATGTAGGGATGGGGATGTAGGGCATAACAAGATCTTCATCTCTGCCTGCAAAAGGTCTCCTCCTTGGCAATAATATTACGATAATCTGTTAGAGCTTGATTCTCCTGAGCTTTCATATTATCAGTTAGACCATTTCTTTGAATATCCTCCTGAATTTCTTTCAGATCAATTTGGATTTTGTTTTTAGACTGAAAAATATCCCCATAAACATTCTTGTTCCAATGTTTCACTTTAAATTTAATATTAGCCATTTTCTTAACCACTTTAAACATAGCTATACCATCCACTTTTATGCTACACCATTTCCTTATTTTTTTCTCCAAGTTGGGATGGTCAAGCCACATCTTCTCAAATTTGAAGGGGGCATTCCTTTTGCCAGAGAAGGGGCAAGCAGAGAAGGAAATGGGGAAATGATTCAGGTCAATTATGGATAGAGAAGATAGGGAGAAGAAAAATATAGTATACCAATCCAGGGTGATGAGCACCCTCTCAATCTTGACTTGGATAAGATCAATACCAACTCTATGATTATACCAAGTATAGTTTATTCCTTCTAGCTCAACATCCAACAAACCTTCATTAGTTATAGAATCCATCGAATCAACCCTTCTTTGCACTTGGGTTATATTCCCTCCCAATTTATCTTCTTGCTTCAGAGGGGTAATGGAATCCCCCATGATCATATAGTAGTTCTTAGTGGAGTTTTCCCTAAATTCATGCAACTTCTTCCATAGCTTTAATCTGCCCAAATTTGTGTTTGGAGGATAAAAATAATAAGAATCCAAGAATAATTATCCTTCAGACTACAAAATTTCACTGCTAGAATTTTTTTTCTTTTTTCAACAGCTGGCAGTTGAAACAGGTTTGATTCTAGAAAATAACCAGCCCCCTAGAAGCCCCTTCATAACTACTTCCAAGAATACTCCCATTTTTAATCAAGTTCAATTTCTCAGTCTTTTATTTTAACATCTTAGTTTCTTGAATCATCAAAATATCCATTTTAGATTCTCTCACTAGATTCTGAACTACATCTTTCTTATGAGGACCATTGAGTCCTTGAATGTTCCATGAGATGATCTTTATTTAAGGGTTGAAAAATAGACCTGATGGATGGTGAGCTATTTACCATCCGCAATATTCTGATTTGCTTCCTCTTCCTTATTGATTTTATCTAGTTTCCTTCCTCTTTCTTTTCTTGGAGTACCAGTGTCTTCTTTCTGATATCCTCTTGTCTGAACTCCTCCTTGATTACGAGCCCCATTCTTTTTGACCGAATTCAAGATGGGTATCCCCATCATAGAACTATCTATTTTCTTTCCTAATTTTATTCTGATCATTTTCAAAAGAGTCTCCTTGGGGAGATATAAAACCTTTCTTTCTTGATCCTTTCTTTGTATCTCCCACCAATGTCCAAGTATTATCCTTCCCCTCTAAGTCTATTCCTTCCTTGTTGTCCATATTTTCCAAAGGTTTTATCTTAGATTGGGTTGAAGGAAAATCAACCTTTTGTGTGAATATTGAATATTTGTGTTTGAGACACTTAATCCACTAGAAGATTTAATGTGAAGCAGTAAGTCTCAAGAGGTACACCTGCCTGAGTCTATGGAGCTTGAAGTGAAGGAGGATTTAATCCTCATTAGTTAGTCTTTTACTTGCTAGAATCAGGAGTTGGGAGTCATAAAGTCAAGTATTGATGCTTCATTTAGATTCTGCAAAAAAAAAATCTAACAGGTGGCATGTCAGAAAAATCAAAACCAATATTTTGAGAGGATTCCCTAGGTGAGCATAGTGAAAGCCCAGCTAGGGACTTTTGTGATGCAGAATTTATTTCTTGCCGGAGTGGATTGGGAAATGCAATCTAGGGACTTATAAGGTGGTAAGGGGGGTCTAAACTAAGAATAGGAATGGGGTGAAGGCCGTCTGAATCTATCTAATAGTGTTTTGATTCCAAACGCCAGTTAAAAGGTGCAATTAGACTTGTATAGGTTGTTTAGGTTTTGTGCACTATACAAAGGGTTGGAGAGCCAAGACCTAGATAAAATTTTCTAAGTTTTCCAAATGGGTGCCTAGAATGGTGATTTGTTAATGGGTTTTTTTTTCTCAAATTTGAAATTTAGAACTCAAAAACCCTAAAAAATAGACCTACTAGAGACCTAAGGTCTAATAGGCCTATAACTGGCAAATTATGAAAGAAATGAAGAAATGCATTATTGAGAAAGTATATTAGATTGGGGATTAGGAAAATGGATAAGTTTGGAGACCTTTTTTCACTCCTGCAAGAGAGTCTTGGAAGATTTGAAAGAGTAGGACAAGCATAGGATGTGTTGATAAGGAACTTGTGCTGAGATCTTGAAGACTAGTGGAGTATCATCCATATTGACTGGGAGTCCTAGATTAGGAACCTAATGTGAAAAGTTTTCTTCAGAGAAGATGTGCTCAAGAATGACTCAAGAAAGATAAGATGGTGAGTGTAACTTAGAGGCTACCTATCAAAGTGGTATCAAAGCCATAATAATTTGGGAAAGAATAAGTGGTATGTCAGATATTGAATCAGTTGGTGAATCCAAATGGTGACAAATGTAGAGTTGGCCAAGAAAGTTGAAGACCAAGAAGAAGAGAATAGATTACTCAGGGAAAGGTTTGCTTTGTTGGAAAAAAAGTTGGGGGATGTAGAAGTAAATACTGAGGAGGTCAGTGTGAAGATAAGTGAGAAAGAAGAAAAAGATAAATGTATAGAAGAGGAAGATGAAGTCCCTAAACCAGGCCATATGCTACAAGAAGTAACCTTTCTTAAAGCCCTCAAAGATATGGGAAGATATTGGAAGGGTTGCCACTTTTTAGTGGAAAGATGGAAGTGGATATGGTGATGGAATGGATTGAAGGTCTAAAGAATCACTTTGAGTGTGATGATATAACTGAGGCATAGAAGGTAAATGTAGCCAAGTCTAGGCTAAGAGGAGCTTCTCTAACTTGGTGGAAGTTTGTGCAAATAGAGAGATAGAAGGAGGGAAAGAATCCCATTGCTACTTGGAAAGGTATGGTAGGTAATATTACATAAACCTACTTACTAGAAGACTATGCAATTCAATTATATAGAAAGAAGAATAATTTGGGGCAAAGAGACCTTGATGTTACTACCTACACAGAGGAATTCCAAAAAGTTGTGTTTAAAATCTGGTGTTACACAAGAAGAGATTATCAAGGTGGCTAGGTACTTGAATGGACTAATATGGAAAATACAAGAAGAAAATAGTCTTTTGAGTCCCACTATAGTGCAAAGGTTCTATCAGTTGGAACATAAGGTGGAAGAAAAGAGTAGAAGGAAGCAGGAGTAGAATCACATAGGTAGAGGCAGAGAAAGAGATGGCCGAGGAAAGATAGGTGGTTTTGGTGGAAGGAGCATAGAACATAGGTCCCAAGGGGAATCCAAGTTGATAGAGAAGAGTGGGGATTCCAGTAGCAGAGGAAGATATAGAGGAAGGGGACCCAATAGTAGCTGAGATAGGTCTGGAGGGTCAAGAAGAGGATCCTACTTCTCCACCATGAAGTGTTATAATTGTTATCAAGTTGGGAACCCTAACTCTATAATTCCAAAGAAGGTTTCATCATCCTAAGGAGGGGATAGGAGAGTGAATTACATTCAAGAAGAATCTACAAGTGTAAAGTCACAAGAAGTTAATTTGGAATCAAAAGTTGGAGAGAACCTCACGTTGAGGAGAATTCTACTCAAAGAGCCAATGAAGGAGGAACCAAGCCAAAGGAGGTCATTATTCAGAATCAAATGCAAGATTTTGGGAAAGGTATGTAAAGTTGTCATTGATTAAGGTTACATAGATAATATCATCTCAGAAGAAGAAATTAGGAAACTAAATTTGCAGAGAATTCCCCATAGTCACCCCTATAAAGTGACTTGGTTAAACAAGGGTCAACAAAACGTTTCAATGAATAGTCTTGGGTAAAATTTACCATAGTGAGATAAAAGGATAAGGTGATTTTTAATGTTTTACACAAGGATTCCTGTAATCTTTTACTAGAAAGACCATGGCACTGTGATAGGAAAGAAATCCATGATGGGGAATATAGTTCTTATGCATTTCGAAAGGATAGGGTCACCTTTAAAATTTAGTCCATACTAGATGAGGAAGAGGTTAAACCTATTGGTCCTAAGGTCCTATTAGTTGGGGAAAAATATTTATTAAAACCATCCAAGAAGGTGATGGGGTAGGATTTTCTTTGGTATTGAAGCCTAAGGAAGAGAAGGAAAAAAGGCAGGAGGAAATCCCAGATGAGGTGCAAATTTTGTTGGATGAATTTAGGGACATAGTCAATGATGGGAAACCTGCTAATTTTCCACCATAGAGAGATATAATCCATCAATTATAATTTATATCAGGAGCTTATTTTCCTAATAAGGGTGCATAGAAAATGACACCCCAACAAAATGAAGAGGTAGCTAGATAGGTGCAAGAATTACTTGATAGTGGGTTGATTAGGAAAAGCATCAATCCATGTGCAGTCCCCACTGTGTTAGCATCTAAGAAGGGAGGATATTGGATATTGTGCACTAATTCTAGAGAAATAAATAGAATCAATATTAGGTAAAATTTTCCTATACCAATAATTGAAGATCTTATGGACTGTCTAGGAGGTGCAATGTACTTCACCAAAATTGACCTCATAAGTGGCTATCACCAAATCAAAATCAAGGAGGGAGATGAGTGGAAGACAACTTTAAAAACTATGGAGGGGTTATATGAGTGGTTGGTTATGCCTTTTGGGCTAACCAATTCCCATATTACCTTTATTAGGTTAATGAATGAGGTCTTGAAGGACTTCATGGGTAAGTTTGTAGTTGTGTATTTAGAATATATATTGATTTTCAGTACAACAAAAGAACATCTCATACATCTAGCAATTGTATTAAGGAGACTACATTATGAAAAGATAACCATAAATTTGGACAAGTGTGAATTCTTGAAACAATAATTAGTGTCTCTTGGCTTTGTAGTCTCACAAGGTGATTTGAAATGGACTCATCAAAAGTAGAAGCAATTCTCATTTGGCCTCCACATAAGATAGCTAATGAAGTGAGAAACTTCCATGGTTTGGATCAGTTTTATAGGAATTTCATTAGGAAATTTAGTGGGATATGTTCACCTATACTAGACACCATAAAATGAGGTGCTAAGACTAAGTTTCAATGGACAAAAGTAGAAAATAAAGGGTTTTAAGCCTTGAAGCAAAAGGTGTCCACTCAACCTATATTGGTACTACCTAGTTTTGACAAGATATTCAAAATCGAATGTGATGCAAGAAATGTTGTAGTAGGTGTAGTATTAAGTTAAGAAGGAAGACCTATGGCCCTTTTCAGTGAAAATTTTAATAAAGAAAAAAAAAAGGTATTCATCTTATGATTTGGAATTGTATGCTCTTGTTCAATCCTTAACGAAATGGAGGCACTACCTTTTTCAAAAGGATTTTTTGGTCTATACAGATAACCAAGCTTTGAGTTTCCTAAACTCTGAAGACAAGCTAAATCATAGACACATTAAGTGGGTAGAATATCTACAGTCATATACTTTTACTATCAAACATAAAAAGGGTAAAAATAATAAGTTTGTTGATGCTTTAAGAAGGAGGGCACTGACTGTTCAAGAGATACAGTTACAAAGTATAGGGATTGATAGTTTCAAGGAGTTGTACAAGGATAATGAAGACTTTTCTGTAGCTTATCGGGTATGTGAGAGTTTTGAAAAAAATCTTCATAGTGATTATGTAGATTACACCTTGCAAGATGGAATTTTGTTTAAAGGTGGTCAAATGTGTGTTCCTAGAGGCTCCATGACAAAAAATTTAATACAAGAAAAGAATAATGGGAGTTTAGGAGGGAACTTTGGGTTAAAAAAAAAATTGGATTTAGTATAAATATTTTATTATTGGCCTAAGATGAAAAAGGATATAATGTGATATGTAGAGATTTTCACTATATGTCAAAAAGCCAAAGGAACATCTTCAAATGCAGGCATGTACTAGCCTTTCCCCATTCCTGATAGGCCACAGGAATGTGTGAGAATGGAATTTGTGAAGGTAATGATGGGAATAAGGGATATTAGGAGTCCATTAGGTTTCTTAGGATGGAGTGTGAAGTGTTTTGGCATTGTTTGTAATGTTGAAAAGTTTTTCAAGAAATTACACTAATGGGAACATAGACCAAATGTGAGCACATCATGTAAAATGAGTTCATAGGGGTTAAGGTGTGATTTTTTGTGATGGAAATTTTTTAGGAGTCTAAATAGTTCATTCTGCACCCATAGATTGGGTAGATGTATTGGTAGAAGACAAGTGGTGAAAGTTGCAAAAAGTTTCTAGAGCAACTATTGCAACTTTTCAAAGTTGCTTGACAACATGTGGTCAACATAGTGCGTTTTTGTGCCAAGGTAGTTAAGGGAACACACTATGGATTGAAAATAACTTGAGGAGGCATATATAAGGCCTCTCAAGGCACTTTAAGAAGGTTGGTTGCCTTTTCAATGTAAATAGTTAGAATAGGGTATTTAATTCCTTTGTGTTCTTTTTGGTTTCAATTTTTTATAGTTTTGTTGCTTATATAAAAATCAAGAGCCAAAACTGTGTTCACTGGCAGTTCTGGGGTCTTGGTAAAAAAATGCCTCCAAATTAAAACTCAACTATGGAATCTTCATGAACATTGGAGGTCTTTGAATGGAGGCTATGTATAGTCTTTTCCTTTTGTTGACATGTCAGAAAACTCCAAACCTAGATTTTGAGAGCATGCCCTAGGAGAGCACAGTGAAAGCCCGACTAGGGACTTTTGTGATGCAAACTTTGTTTCTTGCAAGATCGGATTGGGAAATTCAATCTTGGGACTTAGAAGGTGGTAACAGGGTCTAAAATAAGCATAGGCGTGGGATGAAGGACCATTGAATCTATATAATAGCTTTTTAAGTCCAAAGACTAGTTAAAGGGTGCAATTAGGCCTGTATAGGTTGTTTAGGGTTTGGGAACTGTAAAAAGGGTTGGAGAGCCAAGACATAAAATACTCTAGGTTTTCTAAATGGGTGCTCAGAATGGTGATTTGTTCAGGGGGTTGTTTTCCAAATTTGAAAGTTAGAACTCAAAAACCCTAAAAATAGACTTACTAGAGACCTAAGTCCTAATACGCCTAAAACTGCCAAATTAGGAAAGTAATGAAGAAATGCATTGTTGAGAAAGTAGATTGGATAGGGGATTAGGAAATTGGACAAGTTTGGAGACATTTTTTACTCCTACAAGAGAGTGTTGGAAGATTGGAAGATTGATAAGCAACTTGTGTGGAAATATTGAAGACTACAGGAGTATCATCTTTATTGATTGAGAGTCGTAGATTAGGAACCTAATGTGGAAAGTTTTCTATAGGGAAGATGTTCTCAAGAATGAATTAAGGAAGACAAGATGGTGAGTAGAACCTAGAGGCTCCCTATCACTTCAATGCCTTGACACTTGATCTCTTGCTTTAGGAAATGAAAAAGCAAAATTGTAGATGAGATATTTATTTGGAATAGAGTAATTGATTAAATGAGGGAGGGTAGATTTCTTTATACCTCTCCCAACCATTTTAGATTTTAAATTAGAATAATGTTGATGTAGGTTTAAAAATCCTTTCAAATCAATGCAACATTTGAGTGAGTTTAATTTTGGCCTAATCATTGAGGAGTAGGTGACTTTATTAGCCCACTCCCATGAGTGAGAATCCTTGTTGGTGTATGTAAATTTTGTGTAAATTTGAAAGGCACCATGTTTGGATTTTGCAAAGGCATCAAAGTGCAACCCTAAAATTTGTTTGAAGAAACCTAGTTGGAGGATAAATAAATTTGATCCCTAATGATTTTCATGCAAATTTTCCCTTTAACTATGTTCACTTCCTTTTATTGAGTATTTTTTTATCATCTACAACCCCTAATAGTCAAATATTATGAGTTTTTAAAGTATTCATTTTGAGTGGGTCACAGATGTCTACACTTTGCACATTTTTAGTTTTAATAAATTGGCCTACTTTGGAGGCATACAATTTGCACCTGGTTGATAGTTATGATATTCAAATGTTCCCTTGTATTTTAGACATGAAAAATATCCCTCATGTGAGGTTTCAGAGAATGGTGAGTTTATTTTCCCAGTTTACCCATCCATTCCAAACCTATTTTATTCAGATTTCCTGAGTGTGAAATGCTAATATCATGGAAAGGCCAACTTTGAAGGCTAATGTAATTTGACCAATAGACTATCATATCATGCTAGTTGCATTCTTGTACAATCTACATGTAAATGAATCCATACTTATGTTTTTAGATCATTAAGTGTTCATTTGATATGTTTTCAAGATGCAATCTAGAATCAACTTATTCACGTCAAACAACACATTGAGTGATACATTAGTAAAGTGATTATTCTCATGGTGTTATATTTTGTAGTCCCTTGACTGTCAAGAGGTACCAATTATTTTTGTGTACTCTCAATGTCTCAAAGTACTTATGTGCAATTTTTTAGGCCTGTGGGAGATCATTTGATATTTTTACCAAGTCTAATATAAATGGAATGTTTTCACTATTCAGTGTGCACTATGACAAGTATTCTAGGGAGCCAACTTTGCACTTTAATATCTTGAGGCCTAAAAATTATCATGATGAATGAATTGGTTTGTTGAATTGTAGATATCCAAATGTGATACTAGGATACATTGTAGAGCCTCAGGGATTTATTTTCCATATTTAAGAGGATAATTCCAAAATTAGTTCCATTATTTTGACAAGTGCCTTTGCAGATTATAATAAGTGGTCAAAGTTGAAGGATTAAACTCTCTCACATTGGACATCATCATGGGAGACCATTTTAAAGAGTGTATCTTTATATACCAAATTTCACATTATCCAGGTGGGGGGTCTGCTAAAAGTTTTTACACAAATATTGCAGGGGCATGTAGTGGAATGGAGTCTGGAGAAACTTTCATGCAAATGCATTTAGTATAGCAACGAATGGTGCAAGATGGAGATGCGCAACAAGGTTTTAAAATTTCTAAGCGATATATTTGGTGCTACAATAGTGACCAAAATGCATGCAATCTACATATGATCACCCAATTCCTATGCATCTACCCATGGTTACATGTCCACCATGCTAGAAATCTTGATTGATCACGAATGATGAGTGAGTCTGCAAAATCTTGAAGGAAAATGGACGCGGTAGAAGTTTAGATCTTGTCTGTGATAAAGGTCGGCAATTTTGTGGGAAAGTGAATTTTAGAGATATATCGCACAATGGCCAAGTAGGGGTCAATATATTTTTTTTATATGAAAACATACACACAATAAATTACCAAAGGAATTGGGTCTTTTGGCAGTGCATGCACGCGGGGTAGTTGAAGTGGCAATTTGGCAAACAACTGGTGGACAAATTGACAATATTTTGTAGGCCCACGCCCATATGGAAAGACACATGGTGGGTCATAGGTGAATAAAAAGGTGTCACATGGCATATAGGTGCAAGATAAGGTGGGACCCGTAGTTGAGGATGTTGTTTGCGTGTGATCGTGAGACAACTAGGCGGTTAAGATGAAACATTACAAACCCACACACGGTTACAAGAAATGTTAGGTGCAACTTTTAAAGGTTATGGAAAAGTTAACAACAAATGTTGTGACCTTGCGATGAGGACAATTAATGCAAAATTCTCAATTTTGCAAGTTTCCCAAGCAATTAGTGAAAAATATTGCAAACCTGTGCACAGTTATAATTGGTGCTAGTTCATAAGGTCGTCGGTTAGGATGGCGATTAAGGTATGATATTGTGCACTTGTAGAGTTATCAAAATTTTCCAAGTGTCACATTTGCAGTCATGGTTAACTTGAAGGGAAAAAATTCTACAAGAGATTAAATAAATCAAATATTATAATTCTACAAAGATTAATATGCACAAAGGTAAAGTATAAAGTGGTAGAGGTTTTTCTATTGCATTGAAAGGGTATTTTAATGGAATATTTTATTTCATTTTGAAACAAATTGAAAAGGGATAAGATCAGATATTTTCAGTTTGTTTAGAGAAGAGGGATAGTTTTGCAAACCAGATTTGAGGATGAACAAGTGTCAACAATAGATACAATATGGAGTTCTCCCCTTTTCTATATATTCTATTTTCTTCCCTATTATAAGGGTTTTGATTTTGATGGTTCTACTAGAAATTTTTTACTAAGGATGAGAAACATTGTAAAATAATTTTATAGAACAATTTTGATGTATTTAGGTTGAAGTTTTGCAGGTTTTGAGTCTATAGGTTGTATTGATGTTATATGTCAGAGATAGAAAAGGTTTTTTGTTGAAATAGAATTCTGATTCAGATCTTTCCAACTTGCAAATTAGTCAAGTTTTAAATGGAATTAAATAAAGATTTATTCTTATTTAGTATCTTGTTGTGAGATATGTGATTTTCTATTCATGCTTTAATCTAATGGGTCAATTAAATGCTTGATATAAGTTTTAGATTTGCTGGGATTGTGTAGGGATTTGATAAGTAGGCAATATTCTTAGCTCATATACTATTGATGAAACTCTGTTATATAATGTTTTATTTCTGATGACTCAAATGCCTAATGGGGTGAGGCACTAATCTTAGCTATTATAGGTTTTACAAGTGTGTTTTCATTTAGACTCATGTTGATTCTTGTTGCAACAAAAATGATTAACTAAAAACTATTTTTACTTTTATTTTTTTGTTAAGTTATTTTATCTCATGCTCCATAGCAATTAAAAATCAATAATTAATTAGCCATTACTTAGTATTTTCTTTGTTATTGTTGAGCCTTATATGAGATCTTTGCTTAAGTAATTCCATTCATGGGCTTAGTGTGTGTATTCAAGGGCATTAAAGGTCTACCCACCTTGGTTTTGTAGAACCTAAAGTGTAGACGGAATCAGTATCCTTGTCAGCTGGTCTAGTCCTCTTATGAAGTTTGATAATTGGAGTTGGCTTCTCTATAGAATTTTTTGAAGAGTGTACTAGTAGGATTTTATAGCGCAAAACCATTTTGGGAACCAACACACCCTTCTCACCCCAATTTGGTTTTAAATTGGGATCTTAGGTCCCATTTGGAGAGGGGAAGTAAGAATTAAATAAATAATTAAGCTAGATCAATCATATTGGGAAGGCCAAGAACACTAAAATAGGGCCTAAGTAAGCAATAAAATGAATTGGGATGCAATTTATGATGCTACAAAAGTGAATGTCTTGTAATCACATTTATTTATTTATAATGCACACTTGACTCTCTTCTTGGTGGTTTTATTTTTCTCACTAGGGTTTCTCCACTTAAATCAAGTGTAATGTGATGCTCTTATGTTTCTAATTGGTGCATTATTTCTACTATATTATGGCAATGTTATTCTTTATTTATTATTTTAGATTGACTTAAGTTAGTGTTAATAAGAATGATATTAAGAATGGTTATTGACATCATAAAGAAGAAGGATTCAACCATGGTATTTCCTCAATAAGGAAACTTAATTTCATATTTGCATAGAATTTTAATATTTTTATGTTGTAGCTTTCCATGCCTTATATCTCATCCTTTGATGTTTTATTTGGATAGAGAATGTGTTTCACAACCTTTGGTATTGAACCTATCTATCTCTCAACAAAGCTTTCATGATAAAATAATTTTAGAATCCTTTCATTTAAAATAAAATATAAATTATCATGGCCTTGGCTACCTGTCTCAATCAATATTGGTATTCCACCCAAATCCCAAATCAGAAATTCCAAGTCAAAACATTGTCATCACTTATCTTCCAAATATTTTTTGGAGATGATATCCTATAATGTAGTCCTTACTTTAAATTCATTTTGGGCCTTATGTTCCAAAATTGAATATTTAATTTCTTATCACACACACATGCCAGATCAAACAAAAAATGAAGAACACCTTACACAATGAGAGAAGCAAGGAATATTTTTTATAATCCTCAAAATAAAATATTATTGAATAAGAATTATAAAATAAAATGATTTGATTTATATAAATCAATTCCTCTAAAATTAGGAAAATTCTAAAAAATATAGAAAACAAAACTATAGATCAATTAGAGATTGACTAGGCTAAATGTGGCTCAACTCATGCTCCACTAAGTGAACTTAAGATAAGTTTTATCCTCAAGAATGTCCTCAATTATGCATGATCATGTGCACAAAAATGTAATGAAATAAAATGCATGATACAAAAACTATGTATATGATGCAAAAAATATGCATACTCTATTACCCTCACTAAGTGAAATTTAGGGAGAACTTAAAACCTCTAAGCGTGAAATGCAAGAATGGGTCCTAAAAACTAAGGGCTTGATGAGGTATCTAGTCAAACAAAAAGGTCTCACACTAGTGAAGAATAGGATACAATTTTAGTGGGATGAAAATCATCCCCAAAAGAGAGAAAAAATAGAATTAAGGACTAACAAGCCTCCAAGAAAATCTTCCAAAAGAATGAGAACATGAAGAAAATCCTCCAAACATAAAAAAATTTGCAAAAAAACTATTAAAAAAATATAGCTATATTTTTTCAATGAAGAACCTCCTCTAAAACAAATATGATGATGAGGAACAATAAGAAAAGAATTTTCCTAAATATTGCCAACACCACTACTTGAAAAATGAGTAGATTCCAGTAAAAGGAAAATATTTGGTAGTCAAAGACAAAGATGACACATGAATCTACATAAGTGTTACACAACTCATTAATGAGAGAGTAAATTTATAGTTTAAAATGCATGTGCTAATATTCTAAAGATTCAATCAATTGAGAATAAGTCACCTCCACAAAATTGCAATGCAATAGTGTCTATATGGTAAATGGTCCATCTCATTCAAATAAAAGCACTCTAGATTTGACTAGTACATAGGAGCATATATTGACTATGTAACTCACTCCAAAGAGAAACCAAGTAAGTGTTACCACTAATATTAAAAACCCCCTCATTATGCTAATAAGGGAGTATCATGACAAGTTGACTGAAATTATTTTTCACCATGTAGTGTATGAAGTAGAATTTGAATGCACACAGGAAGTATTTGTAACTGGAAAAATGTATGAAACCAATGCACACACACATGAGATAATAATCACTAAGAATCAATTTTATTATGTGTTGGATGTCATTGAGAAGATCGTTGAAAATCATTGTCATGATGATAAGTTAATGATAAATTTTATCATTGATGTCAAATAGTATCAGGATTACTATCAAAGATAACGAAGGGTTATTAGAATAAATAGGTCAACTATCAGAAGTCGGCCACTATTGGTCCTAAGGGAAATAATGAAGAAGCCGACAATAAGTAAAATAGAAAAATGATTTATGGGAAGATTGAGATTAAGATTTTGGTTAAACCTAAGATCAAAGGTCAGGAATGAAGGATAAGAGAAGGAGATTTAAAGATAAAAAATATTAAGGAATATATTAGAGAGAGAAATCAAAGAAAAGAAAAGCAGAGAAGCGAATCAAAAGAAGAGGAAAATAGAGAACAAAGACTGTGAACTTAAGGGAATTGAACAACTTTAGAAGGAAGTGCATACATGTCATTAATACTTTATAAAGAATCATAATAGTTTCTACAAGGTATTAGAAATCCCTTAATAGGGTAGTCTCTAATAGGACTTAGAAGTTCTTTATTGTATGAAATTTTGTAAATCCTTTAACAGGGTGAGTGTCCTTTAGGTAGGGTTAAATCTCTTAGAAGAGTAGTCATAATAGGAATATAGATACACTTACCAATGTATTAGTCACTCCTAATCGGGTGAGTCACTGGGAAGGTGACATATTATAGCCCTAATATGAAAAACATTTTATCCATAGTAAAGAGTTTTGGTTGTCATCCCCACTGCAGTTTTTTTCCCTCTAACCAAGGGTTTCTATTTAACCAAAATATAAGTGTTATGAGTGTGAATCTGACTGTTATTATTGTTATTTAGTTTATGTTTATGTTACAAAATATCGGTAATGCTGAGAACGCTAGAGGTTAAAGTTAATATCAGTTAATGATTAAAAGGATTAAAGTTTGCTTCAGTGAAAAAGAGTTTGAAGTTTGTTAGTACCGAGTCACCCCCCTCTTAGTACCTAATCTTTCCAATTAACAATTGGTATCAGAGCTAAACTCTTAAGAGGGAAGTTTAACAGCTTAAGAGTATATCTTGGAGAGTAGAGAGATATAAGAGAGAGAAGAAACAAGAAGAATCCTTGGAACAAGTTGAACTCCTAAAGAAGAAGTTGAAACATTCATTCACGAAGGAATTGACGAAGAAGTTGCAGATAAGCCTGGATAATATGGATGATTTGTCAAAAAATAGTACACACATGAAAGATGTCGATGCCATGGTTGAGGATATGTTGGAAATAAAAACTACCCTAGAAGATGACCTAATTGAAGCCCAAAAGGAACTTGAAATTCAAGCCCTAAGGATGAGCAAAGTATTGGTAGGATGAGAATAGAAGAAGATGCCCAAAAATAACTTAAATATGGAAATGAAAATCTTGAGTAAACCATTAAAGACAAGGATTCCATCATAAAAAGAATACAAGATGAGAAAAACACATTGAATGAATTTTTGAGCACTACAAGTGATGAAAACAAATAGATAGTTAACGAGAATGGAAATTTGAGAAAAGAAGTCAAAGACTTGAAGAACAATCTGAAAGTTGAGAAAGAGGTTAATGAAAAACTCACTAAGTTTGAGTTAAGCATTCATAAGGTGGATGAACAACTAAAAAATATGAGAATTATGAGAGACAAAGATGACATAGGATATATTGGTGACAATAAATTTGAAATCTGTGAGTCATCGAAATCAAAAACTAAGAACCAATCGCAAGAACCAAAAGAGCCTATCGGTACACATGGTAACAAACCTACTAAACCTACATGCTACAAATATGGAAATTTTGGTTAAACATCAAATGTCTACAGAAGAAAATCAGTCAAATTTATACACTTTCATGGATATTTATAGAATTGTAAGAAGTTTAGACATCATGCAAAAGAATGCAGATTAAGAGCTAATAACACATCACCGGAAGGAAGTTTTGTAGGTTACTGTTATATATGCAATAAATTTTGACATAAAGCTAAACACTATAGAATGATAAATCCAAGAACAAATTCCAAACCAAAAAGATCAATAGGAATGGTATGTTATGTTTTTCATAAGTATAGACATATAGCACAAGACTGTTGGTACCGACAAGCCAAAGACAATTGACAAGATAGAGATAACCGACAAGAAAGAAATGGAGATAAAAAAGGAAAAGAAACAATGATTCATGGTCAGGTGAAGAATGACATAAAGTAGGTATGGATAAAGAAGGAAGTTGACACAACATCAGTGGAAGCCTCTGTGTCAAACGACATAGATAATTTATCATCAAACTAAGCAAGT
Source organism: Thuja plicata (assembly GCA_018584345.1). Taxonomy (NCBI): domain Eukaryota; kingdom Viridiplantae; phylum Streptophyta; class Pinopsida; order Cupressales; family Cupressaceae; genus Thuja; species Thuja plicata. The sequence continues at coordinate 1,282,088 of MU228428.1, read as the reverse complement.
AAGTTTTTCTTAGGGACATAAATTTTTTTATTAAATATATTAGTCCCTTACATAAGGGTTATGGTTGAATATTATATCAACATGAATATATGCAGTAGAAGTCATATTGGAATTAGTTAGTGAGTAGATATTATTGTTTTATCATTTCAAAGAGAAAGATAATTATCGATGAATAAGTTTAGTTATCGAATAAAAAGAATGACTATTGGTAGAAAAGTTACTATTAAGAGAATTTATTGTCATAATAGAAATTTGAGAACTTTTTAGTTGATAAATACGTGTCTTAGCTATTTATTTGCTACCCTAATTTTCTAAAGAAATCGTTTGAGCTAGTATCTAAAGAGCCTAAAGCAATCTATTATGAAGAATTACCAGTAAGAATTGTTACAGAAGTGATCTATAGAATTTGCATGGCCTAGCTATCAGAGTTATAGGAAATCCCTAGTGGTAATATTAGTGGATGTTGAAAGTTTTCAAGAGTAGTTTACAAAACACGATGGCAGAAAAGATTGTGAATCCAATAGTCATCAATATCAATGACAAGCCAGCCCCCGAATTCAAGTTGTTCCCCCTAAAGACCATAGAAAAAGACAACACTAGAGCCTTATCATCATTACCACAAAGGTTAATGTTGATTGAATACATAAGAACCTTTATTCATAGAAAGATAGTCAAATTAGGTGATGTAGAAATACAAAAAATTTACTCTGACGAGTTATGTGTAAATAACATATTGAAGGATGAGCACAAGTATCTAGAACTGAAAGGATTAACACATTTGGTATATATGCCTAAATTTTTTAATGAAGAATGGATTAGATATGTTTTGAGTAGAGTACATGATGAATTTTTGTGGTTAGATGAAGATAAACAAGTCAGGATAACAAAATACCTAATTTATATGGTCACTGGTTTATCGGTCAAAGGAAAGGAATGCACCCTATAGGTGAGAAACATGGAAGAGATGAGAAAGATAACTAAGACATCTAAGGAAAAACATGCAATGAGAGTGGAAAAATTCAAGGACTTGGAAACCCAATTTTCCACAATGGTTATGGGTTACAAAGTGTATCAGTCCAGTCGACCTAACTGTGTACCAGGTAATGTTGTGTATGCAGTTTATGAGATGGAAAAATTGGGGAACAATTATGATTTATCAGATATGGTGCAAAACCAATTATTTTCCAACATGAAGAGAATGAATAAGGATTTCAAACAAGAGGTTAAGTTTGGATCATTACTTTTTTGTTTATACTTTTATGTTAAAAACTTTTTTCTGGGAATTGGTGCAATAAACTGGAGTACAAATAGACCAATCATTTACCTAATAAATGAGTATATTGAACATCTAGGAGAGGAATTAAATAAAATCATGTGGGGATACTTCAAGGAACTTCAGATCAAAATGCAAGACTTCTATTGGATAAGGGACCATTTGTAGTAGAGAAGTATAGTAATTCTATTTGTTTTCTGGTGGACACAGACACTTGCAGTATTCAACTTGTGGAACCAAGGACATCTAGGGTCACAATGTTTGAATATGAAGTTGCCGAGAAAGATATAATTGGATGCGTAGAGTATATATTGAAGCAACCAAAGGATACATGAGTTAATTGGTTTAGAACATATGAGGAAGCCTACAAACAAATTACTTTGGATATCAAAAAGCCAAAGATTCTGAAGAAGAAAGCACATATGTTGAAGAAATTAACTGACAAATATGGAAGTAGTCAAGGAACATCTACAGAATCACAAGCCCTATCAACAAATCAGGAGATTGGCATAAGTGAAGAGGGAAAATCCTACTAAGAGGAAACCTCGAGTATTGGATAGGAGAACAACCAAAATCTAGATAAAGACTCCTCCTACTACATTAAAGAAAAAAGATACAGATAAAGAGGACACAAAATCTGAGAAGGAAATTATCACATGGGGAAAGAGGACAAACCACAAGCAATTTAAGATTCCTACCAACCCAGTAGAAATGGAAAAATGCATCATAGATACAAGATTAGTTTTGAGAATTAATCCCACTTCCTTTGTGAAGTTAATAATGGATAATAAGAAAATGGTTGAGGAGACTATTGTTTATCATTTTCTTAAGTATACCAAATATCCTGAAGATATAAAGATAATGTACCCAGAGAATTATATGATAATTTATTAGTAAGATGAAATTTAGTGTATCATAGAGTTGAGGAATTAAGATTGAGAATATTGAAAATAATATTTACAAAGCTATCATAGAATGATGTAGAAATATACATGGATAATTATAAGCCAGAGTTAAGAAAAAAAACATTAACAAATATTATTCTAGTAAATGATGAATCTATGTTAAATAAGACATAACTAAGGTATGGAAGAAAATACTAAATGAAGCACATAATCAAACCTATTAAGAGACAGGAACATCATATGTAGATGACACTTTTACAGTAAATGAACTTATCAAAAATGCACCTAATGCATCTGATATATTAGCAGCTAAGGACATAGTTATTATTGAGGACATTACTGAAGAATTGGAGAAGCCCACGGAGCAATGAGAAGATGTAGCTCAATTTTCTATTAGAAATAAAGAAGAAAAGGCGAGTACAGAGAAGACTACAAAAGAAAAATCAAGAGAAGATTAGGTCATTATTCAATTAGCACCAAAAATGTTACCAAACCCCCCACTATAGAGTACAGAAGAAATGCTAAAGAGATGAATAAGAAAGATGAAATCTTAGATGAGTAGAACCCTATATTAATTCAGCAGCAACATTCGCCGACTCACATGGAGCAAAATGATACTAAGAAGTAGCATGATACAACATATATTAGTGAGGAGCAATCATACATAAGTTAAAATCATACTAAAGAGGAAAAGAAATATAAAATTGACCAGAACCAAGATGAGAAGAAAGATGGAGGCGATGATGATAAAGAAAAAGATAACAAGAAAGAGTAGAAAGATGCCGAAGGGAAAAGAAAAATAGAATTAGAAGAAGATGAAGATGCAGATGATGATGATCTTGAGTTTGAGATACTCAAATAGGATCCAAGGAAGTTCAATAAGAATAAGGAAAAGGAATATTATGCATTAGTCTTGAACAAGAAAGCTAAATTAGACAAGGAGAGAGTGAAGAAAAAAAATAAGAAAATTTTGTTAAAGACATTAGATCTATTTGAAGTTATCACGCCAGATGTGACTATGGATATATAATAGTCATTAGTTTATCATTTGAAATCCCATATAGATGAAATCCATCAATCAAGACAAGATTTGGAGGATAGACTTACATGTAATGCAATGAAGAAGCTAGAGAATAATATTGTACAACAATTGTTAATAAAGATCATAGTTTTGAAGGTAGAACTATCAGAGGTAATTGTTAAAATGAAGGAAAGTTTGAAGAAAGAAACATCAATGTACACAACATTGTGTAATTTTGCAGAGTTCACAGATGATATTGATAATAAGCTTAAGGGAATTTAGACCAAGATATCCCAACATATCGGCAATCTCCAATCTACGATGAAGTTCAAGGATCATTCAGTCAAGATGAGGGATATTATCTACAAGGAGAAAGAATTAACAACCGAGTGAGCAGGTTTACACATGAGAATTTTGGAATTACAAGGTATCATCACTCCGCATATTGATATTATTCAAGCCAATATTACAATAGCGGAGACAATTGTACTGAGCCTAGAGTTAAGTGTCGTAGACAATCTTGAGGCCCTTACATTAGACTTAAACATACACATGATAGGATTGAATGCACTATAGGAAGCATGGGATGAAATTTTTCACAATACAGGAGACATGTACAAATTCATAATAGATAAATTATAAATATATGCCTAAAATTTTTTTGCATTGAGTGCCAAAAAATGGGAAGTGGTAGTATAAAAAAATGAAAAATAACAAAAAGGGGAAGTAGTGAGAAAGGGGAAGCCACAAATAGAAGACGTTTATTAGAAGATACAAGACATATGACACATTGACAAAGTTTTTTCCATCAATGCTAAAGGGGAAGATTGTCAGACATCATTGAGAAGACCATTGAAAATCATTGCCATGATGATTAGTTAATGATAAGTTTTATTGTTGATGTCAAATAGTATCAGGATTACTATCGAATGAGAGAACAATATTTAAAGATAAAAAATATTAAGGAATAGGTTAGAGAGAGCAATCGAAGAAAAGTGAAGCAGAGAAGTGAATCAAAAGTAGAGGAAAAAAGAGAATAAAGATTGTGAACTTAAGGGTTCTGAATAGATTTAAAAGGAATCACATATAGGTCATTACTAATTTGTAAAGAATCCTAACAGTTTCTACAAGGTATTGTAAATCCCTTAATTGGGTAGTCTCTAACAAGACTTAGAAGTTCTTTATTGCATGAACTTTTGTAAATCCTTTAACATGGTGAATGTCATATATGCAAGATTAAATATCTTAGCGAATAATTCTTAATAGGAATATAGATATACTTAACAATATATCACTCACTCGTAATCTAGTGAGTCACTTGAAAGGTGACATATTGTAGCCCTAACAGGAAAAACTTTTTATCTGCAGTAAAGAGTTGGTGTCATACCCGCTGTAGTTTTTCCCTCTGATCATGGACTTTGCGTAACCAAAATATAAGTGTTATGGTTGTGAATATGTAATGCCTCCCTAGGGAACCCAAGAGAGATTAACCTAGAACATGATACTATGTGTGCTAAATAATTTTTTTTTTGAAGTTAACATAAAGAGACATACATTCATGCGGAAGCAATTACCATTTATACACATGTCTTACACTCACATAGATTACACGACTCAAGGGTTCCATGATGTTGAATTACTTAAAACAATGCATGACTAACAATATCACAGATGATTCCATCGAATTAAGTATAACAAATACAACTTACATAACCATAATTACAATCCTCATGGATAACCATGAAACCACCATGAACTCACATCCACTACACATGTCGCAGGGTATGTGGTAATCACTCTAATCTACTTAATATACAATATCCAGATTAGGTATCACATGTGATACACTAATACAAGATTTACAATAATAAAATTACATAATGAATGATGAAGTAACATAAAAAGCTCATCTGCAAAGAACCATCAAGAACCTGGTACAAGGACATCGAATCTCAATGGGTAAAGAATCACTACCACCCATCCATGTGGAACCACAAAGGTCCACCCCACCGAACTAAGGAGATAACAACAGACCCCAATCGGATATCCAAAACCAAGAAGGAATAACCACTAAGCAAGGGATCTTGATAGCTCTCTAATCCAGTGTACTAATCATCATGAAAGGTAAGACTCACTAATCCTGAGGCAACTAACAACGTAGGAAATCTATTATGTGTAAAGGAAGGTGTCATCATATATGTCTAACCCTTAAGTCTCATCCTAGCAATCTAATGGATTATGGTACTTAAGTGACCATACATGGAGCTAATGACCTCTCATACTGACAAGATCACTAAGTATACCAAAACCCGCATGTTGTAAGGGGGCAATCATTATCTCATCCTCCATCTTAGTCTTTACTAGCATTCAAGCATGGGTGAGGAGACTCATATCTTATTAATTCATTTTAATCTCTCAATATGTCTTTAGTTATCACTTATTAAGAAACTCTACAATAAGCAATTCAGAAGTCACTTACGGACACAAAACTTATTGCAAGCCACCTCCTACTACACATCTAGGTAACCTACCCTAGGCTTAGAGATCTTACAAAGATCTAGCATAGGTCACAACCCACAAGTATACCAAAATCCAGTATCCCACACAATCAGGAACGGTCACATAGGTACACAAACAGATAACAAAATCGTAAGGGTCATCATGGTCAATTTAAGGTAATAACAGATAACACACACGCCATATAAAAATAGAAGTGATAAACACTTCCCCCCGACTTCTGTATACACTCTAGGTCATCTAATGCCCCCAAAAATAACACGTAAGAAAAAGAGAACCATACAGATGCATAGAAACAACAAACGTCCTAAAGGACTAAAAAAAGAACTATAACCATGTAAACATTTATAGATAACTCAAACATAACCTCCATTAATTAATAACTCAATCTGAATAATTAAGGTCACTTGTATTACTCCATTTAAAGACTACCTCTAGTAATTTAAATAATCTAATCAAGATATCCATTAATTAAATAAAATTAATCTATTCAATCCCAAAGTCTCGAGTTACCTCATAATTACATAATTAAAATCAACTTGATTAACTTAAATTATACAATTACATTTTTACTAAAGCAATTAATAAAACATATTAATAAAATTAATTATAACTAATAATTAATATATTAATTCAAAGTTAATAATAAAGCAAATACTATTAACTTAAATTAATAATTAAAATATTAAATACAATTAGCAATTAACATATTAAATTAAAACTATTAATAAAATGTATTAATTACTTTACAAATTAAATATTGTTACTAATTAATATGCATTAAATAAAACTATTCACAAAATAATTAAATTTAATAACAAATTTTATATTAAATAAATTATAACTAATAAAAAAAAATTTAATAAGAAAAAACCAAATTTAAACAAAATTTAAATAAAACTTTACGGGGGGGAGCGGGTCCCCCGCGCCCCCCCCCCCTTTTCTTCCTTAATAGCCGTCGGCGCCATAGGCGGCCGATCGGCTCGGCGGTCGTGCAGAGCACGGCCCGCTTGTAGCTTATAGCTGCGCGCTATAATGGCGCGGGGGAGGTGTGGGGATGGGGTCCCACCCCCTCCCAACTTTATTATACTTTATTTATTTATTTTAAAAGACTTTTTTTTCAATTCAAATTTTTTTGAACTGCGTTATATTTTTAAATTTAGTTTTTTTTTTTAAACAAGTAATTTTTTTTTCTTTTTTTAATTCATAATTCGAAAACGAAAAAACAAAAAAGGGGTTTTATTTATTTTTTAACTTCTGGGTGATTCCTTTTTATTCACCAGTTTGTATTTTTTACAGAGAGTACACATTTTTGAAATGATTTAATTTTTCCAATGCAAATACATAGAGAACAAATATTTTATTTTTCCCTATAGTAAGGACTATAGGCAGGATCTAATTTTTTAATTTCTAAGAGATTTATAAGAGATCTATTCACGAAATTTCGACAGCATAATGGTACTATGCTAAGAAATATATAATCATGAAAATGATAGATCTAAGCTTCTAATAAACACCCGAAAACATCGAAACACTAACAAACCATATATTAATTTTCCTCTTATAGTTCAAACTATACCAGGGATTAATTTTTTATTTTCTAAGAGATCTAGAAGGAATTTCTTCCCGAAATTTTGACAACATAACACTACGATGCTAAGAATACATAGAATGAAAGAAATTCAGATCTAGGGTTTTTATAAATACCCAAAAATGTATAAACAACAATAAGCCATTTAAAAGCCAAAATAATGAACATGCATTAAATCAACATTGAAAACCTTAGATCTACAAAATTGAAACCACACATGGAAAATGAAACCTACTTTGATTCTAATGCTAGAAACAGAAGAATGCAGCTTGGATGATGGAAGCAAATCTGAAACCCTTCAAGCACAATTCAACCACAGATCTGGCAACTATGAAGATTCGAGCACACACACAAGCAAGAAAAAACCTAAAAACTTCAAAGCAACAAGGATCCACAACAATCCACAATCCTTCAAAAATCTCAAATCACCTAGAGCTCTCCAAATCCAAAAACCTGCTATCAGGGAAATGAGAGGAGAATTCTCCTAAAGATAATCAACATACCCTAATTGTGCAAACCCTCATGACAACTCCCCATTCAATCCTTAAAATAACTCAACTCAAAATTGAAAGTAAATCCAAATTAAATAATTAAAATATTCTTTATTGCCACAACTCAACTTTGACTCCTAATTACAAGTTGAGATATTTGAATTTGAAAATACTTTTTCAACACATTCATGCACATGTAATTAATAAAATATTAAATTAAATAGATTAAATATTTATGTCACAATATTACATGCAACCAAATATATAATTATTTAATTAATCATATAAGCACATTTACTATAGTTTTCAATTAAATACTTAATTAAATCAAAATATTCAAATATTTCAATTTAATCAATTATTTAAAAATAAACATAAGATATAATTAAATAATTAATTCAACTATAATCCTTTAAATCATAGAATATGGAAAATCACTCAATAATCTAAAAATCACTTGAAAGAAAACACATGCAAAACACATCCATACTCAGGAGAAAGGGTATTCAAATTCTGTCAACCTAGACAAATTCGGATAAGGTAGTCATATTGAAACTCATCCAACATTAGGACGATTAGGATTAGGTTAGGGTTTTAGATCTGTATGTTACCTCCCCTCTTTACCATTGAGATAAATATTTGTGGGCACACTCACTCCTGCCAATTCAGGGAAGACGATACCCTGTACCTGCAAACTTGTCATAAAAGGAATATGCATGTACATGCAACTTAATATCACAAACAATGATAGGGATCAGTCAGATGTGTGGATCTTGCAAAGAAAGTAACTATGTCTCCATCCTCTACCATAACAACACATCAACAAGTACAATCAACATATAAACAACCATACACATGCAAGTATGGGGTAAGTATATCATAATCTGAAATCAACATATAATAATCAACATGAAAATATCATCACATTTATCTATGCATATGATCAATCCATGACATCATAATCAATAATCACCATCAAATGAAAGAATAATAGCTCTCAAGAAAAGTAGCCTAAAAGAATTTGGCCAAACAGCTGAAACCAATGCCTAAAAGAGTACGACATCACAACCTAAAAAAGAAAAACATGAGTGGGTATTACATCCACCCCCCTAGGATTAGGCTTACTCCTGGAGACCTGAAACAAATAGGGATATAACTCCCATAAACATAAATCATCCTAATGAGTCACATAAGACTCAATGTGTAGATCCCATAGGACCTTTCCCTGCTCTCTGGCTCAAACTCTGAGGGTCATTCCCCACTATAGAAAACTGAAACCCAGCTGCAGGTCCTCTACCCACAGACTCAATTACAAGAGGATAATAAACTAGAGGATGATAATCCAAGACTGCATATGCTCCATGAGATCTACCGACATTCCCAACTGTAGGTTGGGAAGTCGCAGGTCTTTGTTCAGAAAACTGAGAAGCACGCTGTGGATAATTCACTGCTATGTGGCCAAACTGACCACATGTGAAACATCCGGTGCCTATAAAATTGCCTCTCCCATTGGAGGGTGCACTAGACTATTGGAAACCATCTCTACTAATATTGTGTTGCATGCTTTGTGTAGGCTGACTAAACTAATTACGTCTGGCGCGTGGACCACCTCGAGAATCCCTAGAGCGAATACCACTCCTCTGACTATGAGGAGGAGTCACCTTCTGCTGTGAGTTTTGATAACCCACAAAGGAACTAGGGGGTTCCTTGAGGTTCCCAGTCCCTTGAGACTAATTACCTCTAAACCTGGAACCAGATGCACAACCTGTAGGAGCACCCGTCTGACCTCCATGACCTAATGCCAAGTTAGCATCTGCTAGAGTGGCTTTAATAATCGTAGCTCTCAGGTCCGTAGGCTCAAAGAGCTTCACATCCCCTACAATTTAGGCACTAAGCCCTTGCATAAAGTGTTGTACCATCAATGTGGAATCCTTTCTATATCTAGTGTACTGCTTGAGCTCGTAAAAATGATGCTCATACTACTCTACTATCAATGTCAGTTGTCTAAGATTATGAAACTCATCAGCTCTCTGCTGCCTCCACTGATCAGATAGGAACCTATCTCTAAAGTTCTTGAGAAAGAGTTCCCAAGTAATAGTGTCCATATGGAGTCCTAGCTTCTGTTCCTCAATCTTCCACTAGATAGCTGCAAAATGTGTCAACTGCATCACGACGTATATTACTTTAGTATTACTACTAAAGGGATGCATCACAAAAACTCTATCCAAAGCTATCAACCAAGTCTCTACCTCTATACCAGATTCCTATCCATTGAAAGGAATAGCCTTTCCTCTCTTCAGGTCTCTCATGTGGTTGGATGCTACCATTGCAGGGTCTACAAAAACTGTCCTCCCATGAGGGATCTTGAATCTCTCCCTATGCCTCTCCTCTCTCTAAGAGTGGTGGGATGCCTCCTGCTCCACTCTGGCTCCCTCAGAAAGGCGATCTAGGATAGCCTGAAGGATCTTCCTTGTATTCAAACCCCCAGACTCATCTTGATCCTCTCTCCCTTGCTCACCCCTATCCTGATGCTGACCGCTCTCCTGCCTAACACTCATAGAGGAGCTAGCTTGTCTGCCTCCCCCACGGCAACCAGACCTACCTCTACTGTGGCCTCTAGCTGCTCGTGTCTTAGGCATAATTCCTAAAACAAATAGAGATACATACAAATCTCACCACATAGCTTGAAACATAAACTAAAGAATGAATAAACCATAAAGCAAAGTCTGAAAACACAAATGTTGTATGTCTATAGTTTCAAGTTCAAGCTAGACACAACCTAATGGGTGTATAATTCCTAGAGTTCCCAGTGTAGAAACTAGAGCTCTGATACCAAATGTTACACCCCGCTAGGGAACCCAAGAGAGATTAACCTAGAATATGATACTATGTGTGCTGAATAACTTTTTTTTCAAAGTTAACATAAAGAGACATACATTCATGCATAAGCAATTACCATTTATACACATGTCTTACACTCACATAGATTACACAACTCAAGGGTTCCATGATGTTGAATAACTTAAAACAATACATGACTAACAATATCAAAAAATATTCCATCTGATTAAGTATAACAAATACAACTTACATAACCATAATTACAATCCTCATGGATAACTATGAAACCACCATGAACTCACATCCACTACACATGTCACAGGGTATGTGGTAATCACTCTAATCTACTTAATATATAATATCCAAATTAGGTATCACATGTGATACACTAATGCAAGATTTACAATAATAAAATTACATAATGAATGATGAAGTAACATAAAGATCTCATCTGCAAAAAACCATCAAGCACCTGGTACAAGGATGTCGAATCTCAATGGGTAAAGAATCACTACCACCCATCCGAGTGGAACCACAAAGGTGCACCCCGCCATGCTGAGGAGATAACAACAGACCCCAATCGGATATCCAAAACCAAGAAGGAATAACCACTAAGCAAGGGATCTTGATTTCTCTCTAATCTAGTGTACTAATCATCATGAAAGGTAAGACTCACTAATCCAGAGGCAATTAACAACATAGGAAATGTAGTATGTGTAAGGGAAGGTGTCATCATGTACGTCTAACCCTTAAGTATCATCCTATGAATCTAATGGATTCTGACACTTAAGTGACCATATACAGAGCTAATGACCTCTCATACTGACAAGATCACTAACTATGCTAGAACCCGCACCTCGTAAGGGGGCAAGCATTATCTCATATTCCATCTCATTCTTTACTAGCACTCAAGCATGGGTGAGGAGAATCATATCTTATTAATTCATTTTAATCTCTCAACATGTCTTTAGTTATCACTTATTAAGAAACTCTACAATAAGCAATACAGAAGTCACTTACGGACACAGAACTTATTACAAGCCACCACCTACTACACATATAGGTAACCTACCCTAGGCTCAGAGATCCTACAAAGATCTAGCATAGGTCACAACCCAAAAGTATACCAAAATCTAGTATCCCACACAATCAGAAACGGTCACATAGGTACACAAATAGATAACCAAATCGTAAGGGTCATCATGGTCAATTTAAGGTAATAACAGATAACACACACGCCATATAAAAATAGAAATGATAAACACTTCCCCCCGACCTCTATATACACTCTAGGTCATCTAATGCCCCAAAAAATAACACATGTAAGCAAAATAGAACCATAAAGATGCATAGAAACAACAGACGTCCTAAAGGACTGAAAAAAGAACTATAACCATGTAAACATTTATAGATAACTCAAACATAACCTCCATTTAATTAATAACTCAATCTGAAATAATTAAGGTCACTTGCATTACTCCATTTAAAGACTACCTCTAGTAATTTAAATAATCTAATCAAGATATCCATTAATTAAATTAAATTAATCTACTCAATCCCAAAGTCTCGAGTTACCTCATAATTACATAATTAAAATCAACTTGATTAACTTAAATTATACAATTACGTTTTTACTACAGCAATTAATAAAATATATTAATAAAATTAATTATAACTAATAATTAATATATTAATTCAAAGTTAATAATAAAGAAAATACTATTAACTTAAATTAATAATTAAAATATTAAATATAATTAACAATTAACATATTAAATTAAAACTATTAATAAAATGTATTAATTACTTTACAAATTAAATACGGTTACTAATTAATATGCATTAAATAAAACTATTCACAAAATAATTAAATTTAATAACAAATTTTATATTAAATAAATTATAACTAATAAAAAAAAGAATTTAATAAGAAAAAACCAAATTTAAACAAAATTTAAATAAAAATTTACGGGGGGGAGTGGGTCCCCCACACCCCCGCACCCCTTTCTTCCTTAATAGCCACCGGCGCCATAGGCGGCCGGTCGGCTCGGCGGTCGTGCAGAGCACGGCCTGTCTGCAGCTTATAGTTGTGCGCTATAATGGCGCAGGGGAGGTGTGGGGATGGGGTCCCACCCCCTCCCAACTTTATTATACTTTATTTTATTTTTTTAATGACTTTTTTTTTTCAATTCAATTTTTTTTGAACTGCGTTATATTTTAAAATTTTTTTTTTTTAAACAAGTAATTTTTTTTTCTTTTTTTATTTCATAATCCGTAAATGGAAAAACAAAAAAGGGGTTATTATTGTTTTTTTTAACTTCTGCGTGATTCCTTTTTATTCACCAGTCTGTATTTTTTATAGAGAGTGCACATTTTTGAAATGATTTAATTTTTCCAATGCAAATACATAGAGAACAAATATTTTATTTTTCCCTATAGTAAGGACTATAGGAAAGATCTAATTTTTCAATTTCTAAGAGATTTATAAGAGATCTATTCACAAAATTTTGATAGCATAATGGTACTATGCTAAGAAATATATAATCATGAAAATTATAGATCTAAGCTTCTAATAAACACCCAAAAATATCAAAACACTAACAAATCATATATTAATTTTCCTCTTATAGTTCAAACTATACCAGGGATTGATTTTTCGTTTCCTAAGAGATCTAGAAGAAATTTCTTCTTGAAATTTGGACAACATAACACTACGATGCTAAGAATACATAGAATGAAAGAAATTCAGATCTAGGGTTTTTATAAACACCCGAAAACCTATAAACAATAATAAGCCATTTAAAAGCCAAAATAATGAACATGCATTAAATCAACATTGAAAACCTTAGATCTACAAAATTGAAACCACACATGGCAAATGAAACCTACCTTGATTCCAATGCTAGAAACGGAATAATGTATCTTGGATGATGGAAGCAAATTTGAAACCCTTCAAGCACAATTCAACCATAGATCTGGCAACTATGAAGATCTGAGCACACACACAAGCAAGAAAAATCCCAAAAATTTCAAAGCAACAAGGATCCACAACAATCCACAATCCTTAAAAAATCTCAAATCACCTAGAGCTCTCCAAATCCAAAAACCTGTTATCAAGGAAATGAGAGGAGAATTCTCCTAAAGAGAATCAACTTCCCCTAATTGTGCAAACCCCCATGACAACTCCCCATTCAATCTCTAAAATAACTCAACTCAAAATTGAAAGTAAATCCAAATTAAATAATTAAAATATTCTTTATTGCCACAACTCAACTTTGACTCCTAATTACAAGTTGAGATATTTGAATTTGAAAATACTTTTTTCAACACATTCATGCACATGTAATTAATAAAATATTAAATTAAATAGATGAAATATTTATGTCATAATATTACATGCAACCAAATATTTAATTATTTAATTAATCATATAAGCGCATTTACTATAGTTTTCAATTAAATACTTAATTAAATCAAAATATTCAAATATTTCAATTTAATTAATTATTTAAAAATAAACATAGGATATAATTAAATAATTAATTCAACTATAATCCTTTAAATCATAGAATATGGAAAATCACTCAATAATCCAAAAATCACCTGAAAGCAAACACATGCAAAACACATCCATACTCAGGAGAAAGGGTATTCAAAATCTGTCAACCTAGACAAATCCAGATAGGGTAGTCATACTGAAACTCATCCAACATTAGGATGATTAGGCTTAGGTTAGGGTTTCAGATCTGTATGTTACCTCCCCTCTTTACCATTGAGATGAATATTTGTGGGCATGCTCACTCCTGCCATTTCAGGGAAGATGATGCCTTGTACCTGCAAACATGTCATAAAAGGAACACACATGTACATGCAACATAATATCGCAAATAATGATAGGGATTGGTCGAACATGTGGATCTTGCAAAGCAAGTAACTATGTCTCTGTCCTCTACCACAACAACACATCAGCAAGTACAATCAACATATAAACAACCATACACATGCAAGTATGGGGTAAGTATATCATAATCTGAAATCATCATATAATAATCAACATGAAAACATCATCACATCTATCTATGCATATGATCAATCCATGACATCATAATCAATAATCACCATCAACTGAAAGAATAATAACTCTCAAGAAAAGTAGCCTAAAATAATTCAGCCAAACAATTGAAACTAATGCCTAAAAGAGTACGACATCACAACCTAAAAAAGCAAAACATGAGTGGGTATTACAGAATATGATTGTGATTATTTTTATTTAGTTTATATTTATGTTACAACATATCGATAACATTGAGAACACTATCGGTTAAAGTCACTATCAGATAATGGTTAAAAGGACTAAAGTTTAATTCAGTGCAAAAGAGTTTGAAGTTTGTTAGTACTAATTCACCCCCCCTCTCAGTACCTAATCTTTCCAATTAATATTATGTAGGTAAACTCACTTGAAAAAGGTTTGGTGATAAAAAAAAGGAACTACAAAGCCCCCATAACAATTTATAATACATGGGTGTACAAAATAATGGACAACATAATGTGTGAAGTCCCCAATAATCCTACACATAAGTGACACTTTATCTCAGTGCATCTACAAATATAAAAGTGCATATATAAAATTCTCAAAATTCCCAAATATGGAAAATTGTTGGAAACATGAGTAGAATAGCCCAAGTGAAGTCATCCAATGCAAACATAAAGTTTCTGTGAGCCAAATAGACCAAGTAATCATCCGTAATATTAAAGCATAAAACATTGAATACAATAGACCTTGTGAAAAATATGGAAAATTTACATGGATATATGTGAAGAGCTTGGGTGGATCTTTCCAATATTACGAGAGTCACTACAAATGGAGGAAATTGCAAAATATAGTAGCTCATGAGTGAAAATACCCCATCTAACTTCAATATGCTAAAAAATACTAGGAAAAAAATATTAGAAAGATACCAACATCATTTAATAGCGCTTTCAATCAAGTTTCCAATGATATCACGTCTAGAAAAAAAAGGATGGTGTAAGAAAAAGGTATGAACAAAAGAAATAATTATAAATTTAGCTAGCCAACAACCAATAAACATGACCCTTGAGACTTGATTTTCACAAAATTCACTCACTAAATGAGAAATCAAACATATTCTTAAATGATACTTTGGGAATAAGAAAGGGACCCAAAAATACTTAAAAATAAATAAATTTGATAACCAAAGTTATGGTTGAATCTTGTTTTGTAGCCTATTTTTGTTATTTTTAGCTTTTTAAAAAAATTCTCACAAAATATGATGAATCTTGGAAATTTGTGAGAAACCTAGATGGGTTTATTGTGGTTGTGAAAAGAATCTATAAATTGTTTTTCTCCAAGATGAGTTGATTTGTAGATTCTAAAAAACTAACCACTTCTTGATCTAAAAAAATGGTAGATTTAATGACCCTATAATCTTTTTGAGAAACAAAACCCTCAAATATTAAGAATTGGTTTTTCGAATCCATGCTCTAATACCTTGTTGAATCTTTCAACACAAGAACCTATAAGATCAAAAAAAAATGAAGAAAACCTTCCACAAGGAGAGAAACAATAAATATCTTATATTTCATTAAAGAAAATATTATAGAATAAGAAATTCAATGTATAAAAAATTCAATGTATAAAAAATTCTTTATAGAAATAAAGTCTTCTAGAATTTGGAAAAGGCTAAAAATATATACAAAAGAAAACTAAAACTCAACTATAGAGATCAACTAGGCTAATTTATGCTCAAATAAAGTTCCACTAAGTGAATTTAAGCTAAGCATGCATGTCCAAGCATGTCCTAGATCATTTTTTTAATTATGCATGAGCATCTACAAAAATGTGCAATGTAACAATATTAAAATATATACGATAAAACAAATATGTATTCTTTAATACTAAATTTATCATTCGTTCCAATACTTTTGGGTCCTTAAATCTCTAAATCCATCACTCCCATCATTCATATACAAAAATACCCACATCTTACACATCCATCACCTCAAGCCCTAATCAAGATCAAGATAAACATCAGCGATAACTTTAGTGGCGATTATTCGCCAATTGGCGAATGTCGCATGTCGGCGAGCGGGGAATTGGCGATTGTTTTACATATATTCGTTTCAACCTATCGCCTGGCCATTATTAATATTTGGTCCAATGCCCGGGCCCATCGCCCCGCACGATATTTAATTTTATACTTTTCTTACACATTATCGCCAATGGAATCTAATTTTTGGTCCCCATAAAATTTAAAAATTCGCCTATAATTTCTAGGCGGCCCCAAATGGACGACCTATATTCGACACTAGTTTTATAAATATATTTATAGGCGGCCCCAAATTCACCTGGCATTTTGCGGACGCGTGTCTCAAACCGACCCCAATTCGCCAACTTTATTATTCATACTTCGTCTTGGGCGACCCGTAATCG
>MU228428.1:1251730-1264898 GCA_018584345.1 Thuja plicata | reverse complement strand
ATTTTTTTCTTAATTTGAAAAAAAACTTCGCCATCATCATTAAAAAATTTCCCCTAAATTAATGTACGATTCGCCAGGATTTTACACTTTTTCCTAGGAGGGGGTTTCTTAAAGTTATCCCTGATAAACATGCATCCTTGAACATCCATCATCCCACTCAAATATATTTAAATCTTATATTTTGACATACTTGTACATTTTCTATTATAAATAATTCTAATACCAAAACAAAAATGAATACAACATGTTGTGTAGTGAAATGTGTACCTAGCCTATATAATAAATTAACATATCTATTCCTAAAGTGCTATCATTTTTTAGAGGAAATAGAAAACAATATCCAACTTTAGTCCTAATGGAGAGTTGGATGTTGTGTGATTATTTCCTCTTCTTGATTTGATTTGACGTGAATGTGAAATAACTAAGTAAAAGGATGTAAAATTGACAATATTCTACATAAATAGATAGAAACAAAACTAGAAGTCAGTTAAAAAGTACATATCTAGGAATGTGATACAAAGAAGAACCTATCATTTAAATTCGAAGCTAAAATGATGGTCTATGGAGATAGGTTCCTTAGACCTGGAGGTACTTCTGTCAAGTGAAGTTTCAGATTTAGGATTAAGATGCCTTGTAGATGTCTCCATCTTAAATTCATCCAAAAAGTGTTAACCTATGGAGCTAATAAATATAGACCCATAGTTTTTATTTGTTCAAGATTTGAAAAAGTTTATCCTGGTCCACTTTGTGAAAATCTCTAGTTCTGTTTATTGTTACATCTATAACCATCACACATAGAACTGGGAAAAATAGTTATGTTGTATAGGGGCTTTACGAATTCGAATCTCACATTTGTGTTTCCACCCCCACTACAACTATGATGATGAGGAAGAGAGCTTACCCCTAGTTGGACAAAGGTTAAATATAAATTGATATTATATTTCCCTCTATTAGATTGTGAATGATAAATGATTTACTTGTACAAGGTTCTCAAGGCATTTTCACATTTAGGCCAAATTCCAATGGTCATATGAAATTATTAGGATCAAATAAAAAATGGTAGGAACCAACACTCATAAATATTTTAATTTGAGCCCTTGTAGAGGGATTATGATGCTAGGCACCATATTCCCCTAGGACTAGTGAGCTATGCAACATAGAAAATGCAAAAAGGGACTAGATAAAGATGGTTGTAGAGTGCACATGCCCAAAATAAAGGATTAGATCACCTCATTAAAATATGACAAAAATTTAGATTTTATAAGGCCAAAATAGGTTCAAATTGATCCAAAAGGTTCACAATAAAGAAAGAGCTAAAAACTAGTGTGAAATTGCATGGGGGTAAAATTTATAACATAGCATATCCCAAAGGCCACATTAATCCAATTATTTCCACATCACATCAAAGGACATGATAAATCATAGAAAAGCTAGCTATATCAAAAAGGATTGTAAATTAAGAAAAACGGTTCTATAGAAAATAAAATAAGTAATGCATCTTGTAAGATTTTTTGGCAAGTTGGATGTGTTTTCATTGATTTAAACATATTAATAGGATTACTCAAAAGGTTTGATTGGTTCATGCCAACATATATGTTGACAGTTTTGCCAGTGGAACAAGATGTTCAGAGGTCTGATGTGGATCATTCTTAGTAGATAATGGGTTGCACACCTCATGGGATGATGTTGAGGCTTTCTACTTTGTCCATGTCAATTTTTAGGGGTTTTCATGAAAATTTATATGAGTTATGAGTTCACAGATGTTGAGTGGCAGACAGTGTGACATACATGTTAGTAATAACTGAGAGAGGGGGGGTGAATCAGTGGCCTCAAAAACTTATCCTTAAACTTAACCACCAATCAAATCAACCTCAGATTATTAAGTCTCTACAAGATGCATGCCATGAAATACTTATAATGATTAACTGTCTGTCGGTTTTCCTTATCTATCCTTATTCTCCTTGATTACCGATAAGTAGTATAACTATTTACCGAAATATAGTAAATATGTAGAGTATACCGATATATCCAGAATGAATTATGTAAGATACAAAACAATAAAGAAATGCATCATACACACATATAACACATGGATTTTAATGTGAAAACCCTGTTAAGGGAAAAAACCATTGGGACTAGTAACCCAAATTTTCACTCTTCTAAAGTGAGCCCTGTTAGGAGCCAACCCTATTAAAGGTTACAAACACACTGTTAGGTGTGACCTTGTTAGAGGATTTTACACATATAGGTTGTCACTTAGTATCGGGCATCTAATGCTGCCATCCTTGAATTGGCCTCTCTCTTAGGCTGTCAATAGGCATCGGGCATATCCAATGCTACTTTCATGAATCAACCTTTTTGGCACTCCTTGGGATGTACCTCAATATATAGAAGACTGTTAAGTCCTTCTTTGTTAAGAGACTTGATGCTTCAATGGCTAAATTGAAACAATATGACCTGTTTCTAATGCAACTTGAATTGTAGATTTTCAGATCTATTTAAGTACATTACCTCTCTGATCAATGTATCAATTCAATTCTTTTGTGCTCCACACTTTATGCTCTATGATCTTGTGCTCACTATTTGTCAGTGTCTGTAGAATTCCTTAGCTCTCCTTTAGCTTGATTGATCAGTACTGCATGAAGTTTTTCTTCATCAATTTCTCTTTAGCATCCTCTTTTATTCACTCCCCTTAATCCCTTTTCGTGAATGTAATCTCTCTCAAAATGAATTAAGCCTATCTCTTATATAGACATAATATTCATTGATTCTTGATTCTTGATTCTTGGTGTGAAAAAAAATCCAGCCAAATAGATTTAATGCATAACTCCTAATTTGTCTCATAGTTATCTTCATGCCAATTGTACAAATCATCTTTAAATCAATCACTTAACTCTGGTCGAATAAAACAAATAAAACAACCAGTTAAGTCTATCTTTAGCTCTTGCCAGCTAGATATTTTTTTGTTTTCTAAAATCTCTTTTCTGTCAGTCAACTCTTTGGTTTATTGTCGGTGACAAGTGACAGTTCCATCGATGTGACTCTAGTTAGCTTCAGGATCTGCGTCCGTCAGGCATCATTGGATCTTTACTCGTCGGGAAACTCCATTTTTAATTTGTCAGGCATCCTGTGGTTTTTCTTCGTTGGGAAACATTGTCTTTTTCTCATTGGGTATCACTATGACTTTTCTTCTTTGCCTTTTCCGATGGTGTGCACCCTATTGGTGTTGTCTGTCACTTAGTGAATACTTGAATTTTATACATTGATGAAAGTATTGCCTTTGTTCCAATGATTCTCTGAAGTCTTTGGCATTATGTACATAACCGTATAGATGATATCAAGTTGAAATCGATGACAATACAAACCATTAACTGATTTAATTCCTTACATTATCTTCAAATTAATATTATCAAACATTTAATCAGTTACATGTCATCAATACAATGTGACAGATAGTGAAGAGGCTGAGTCACAAATACTGGTTTGGTGAGGATGCTCAGGTTGATATTTTTTTTTCTCTTCAAGGAGTGTGTTTAGGACATATAGGGGTGTCCTCAATTTAAAGTGTTAGTGATCTAGAGGTTTGCAAGGCATTTTTCAGAGGTTATAGTTGCTGGTGATGGTGTTCTTGAGGTCCAGCATAAGAGATGCTGGTAAATCTAATAATGTGGATGGGTTCAACCTTTTTAGCAATATTCATGAAACCTATTAATATTATTGGATTATGTGCCTAATGATTTGGTGGTCTACATTGATTAAGGTGATGATTTTTGGAGGGAATTTCAAGTTGGTATTAAATTTTCTTGTGTTCTTGCCTGACTTGATTAGTAACAAGTTTTAGGGAAATCAAAAAGTATTTTATGGAAGTAATACGATCTCAAGGTGATTATTATGGATAAAATAATGTTTGATCAAAGTTTATATGATCAGGATCATTAATTTTTGTGCAGTATGATGGAAATTGAAATTGTGGTCTTACTAACCTAATTTCTTTATAAAGGGTTATAAATTAGGGCAAAAAGTGTTATTGCACATGTGAAGATTTGATCACAAATGCCTGTGATTGCTTGTAGAAGAAGATGTGAAGATATAATAAAGGTTGAATACTTCATATGAAGGAGTCAGAGAGGATTTTAATAGATATATATATTGTACTTCATTGGGATTGACCTTGGCATAAGTTAGATGCTACTATTTAGTTTCTTAAAATATCAAATTATTGTCTAATTGACCATTGTAGTGGTCTTGTAAGGAAGTGAGACTTCTTGTAAAGGGTTTTATCCCATTTGATCAGTGAAATATAGAAAATGTGCATGAATGCAAGTACATTACCCATAATTGTAATAAGGTTATGCTTCTGACAAGGTATTTTCTTATTGTGGTTAATTAGTCCCACTGTGGTTTTTCCCATAATAGGGTTTCCATGATAAAATATCTCTGCCAAAGTGTTTTGGATGTGTTTCGAATATTTACATGCATGATTATTTTACTTGGATAAGACTTAAGGCTTTAAGTATTAAAGACCAATGAAATATAGAAAATTTTAGGAACAACAAATTCACCCCGCTCCCCTCTTAGTTGTTTGTTCTCTTATTTTCTACAATTGGTATCAGAGCCTGGCCCCTTCGATAAATTTTAATAGCTTGAGGGATATCCATAATGGAATATTACAAGAAGGAAATTCTAAGGTTTGATGGAACCAACTATAGTTTTTGGAAGAGTCGCATAATAGTGCATCTCAAATGCATTGATGAAGATTTTTGGAGGATCACCAAGTCTTCCTATGCTTCTCCTGCAACTCCTAATACACTTCAAGAGATTATTGATGCTAAAAAAATATCATGGTGAAGGAAGCTTTTTTTAAGTGCCTTTACTGATTCTAAAATGAAAAATGTAATCTAGTTAGAAATTTCTAATGAGATTTGGGAGAATTTGCATACCTTGTATGAAGGAGAAAAGGAAGCTAATATTGCCAAGTTGCAGAGCTTGAAAGGAAAGTATGAAGCCTTGAAGATGAGTGAAGATGAAAGGGTTTCTACTTGCATTCTTAAAGTGAATGAAGTGGTGTGTTCTATCAGATGTGTTGGAGTTACTTTAGAAGAGGAGGAGATTGTTGCCAAAATACTGAGATCTTTATCTCATGCCTACAAACACAAAGTTACAACCATTGAGTAAATTTAGATAGTGACACAAATAGAAAGAGACAAGATGGTTGGTAAGATTACTGCTTTTGAGTTAAGTGATTTTGATAATGCTTTTCCTAAGGTGGAATAAACATTTAAAGCTGCTATATCTGGAAGAGACAACAAGAGGTTAGATCAAGGAGAAGGATCCACTATAAGAATGTCAAGATATGAGAAAGAGATGAGAGAACTTGAAGAGAAAGAAAGAGAACTTCAAGAGTTGGAAGCATTGATTGCTAAAAGGGTAGAAAAAGGATCTGGTAAGTACAAAGGAAATATGTCTCTCAAATGTTTTAAATGCATTAAATGGGACACTTTACTTCTAGTTGTCCAGAAAGAGTTTCTAAATGGAAGATAAGACCTACTTTTGAAAGGAAATGTTATTATGTTGTTGATGATGAAGGTATTATTGATGGAGAATCTAATGATACTGATAAGAGTGATAATGAATTTAATTTCATTTATATTAAAGAATATTATTGCAAGTCTGAGGATTCTATACCTACT
The DNA here is from genome assembly GCA_018584345.1 of Thuja plicata. NCBI lineage: Eukaryota > Viridiplantae > Streptophyta > Pinopsida > Cupressales > Cupressaceae > Thuja > Thuja plicata. The sequence goes on along the minus strand of MU228428.1, from coordinate 1,259,208 downwards.
ATTTCTATTGATTGTGTTGTTGAAGAGAAATCCCTAGCTACTCAAGTTGTCAAAAAGGATGAATGGGTAATAGAAAGTGAATGATCTCATCATATCATTGGTGACAAGAGAAAATTCACAAGTTTTGTTAAGTATAAAGTTGGTATGGTAAGATGGGGAGACAAAACTGGTGATATGATCAAAGGATGAGGATCTATTTCAATAGATGAAAAGAATAAAGAGAATGATGTATTGTATGTGGAAGGTTTGAGACATTATCTTCTTAGTGTTAGAAACCTAATGGAAAAAGGATATGGCCTTCATTTCAAGAATGAAAGATGAATGATTGTGAATAAGTATGGGATAGAGATAGCAATAGAAGCCAAGACAAATGGTAACATTTTTCATTTGAATACTAGTTTGAGAAGTTTCTTAATTTCTCAAATTGATGAAATTTGGTTGTGGCACAAGAGGCTATGTCATGTAAACTTTGATAAAATTGTTTCTATAAGTTATACTTCTGTTGTTAGAGATTTTCCTAGAATTAAGAAGCCCATCAATTCTATTTGTAAGAAATGTCAGTTAGTAATAAAATAAGAACTACTTTTAGACCTAAGGTTGAAACCTTAAATGGAATGTTAGATCTTGTTCATACCGATTTGTGTGGTCCTACTTTGATAAAAAACATGCAAGATGATAGATACTTCATGTTAATCATTGATGACTATTCTAGGATGGTATGGGTAACCTTCTTGAAGGAAAAGTTGGAGGCATTTGATAAGTTTAAGAACTTCAAGAACATGGTGGAGACTAAGAAAAGAATAAAGTTAAAGTGATTAAGATCAGATAGAGGTGTTGAATTCACATTTGGAGAGTTCAATTCTTTTTTTAAGGAACATGGAATTAAGAGACAATTATCTGCACTAAGGACTCTGTAGAAAAATGGAGTTGTAGAGAGGAAGAATGGGTCCATTCTTGATATTGCAAGGACCATGATGTTGGAAGGAAAATTTCTATAGATGTTTTGGAGAGAGGCAGTCAGCACTGCATTTTACACTCTCAATCAGGTGCAAATCAAAGGAGATACTAGTAAGACACCTTATGAAAGTTGGTGTCGTAATGTTCCTACTATCAAATATTTCAGAATTTTTTCTAGTAAATGTTTTATCAAGAGATATGAGGATATAGGGAAGTTTGATGCCAAAAGAGATGAAGGAATATTCCTTGGATACTCTACCAAAAGAAAGGCATATAGTTTTTACAAAAAAAGGTTGAAGAAGATAGTACAAAGTGCAAGTGTTAGAGTAGATGAAGGTATTGATGATCTATCCAAATCCAGTGGATATGATCATGCTGATCAAAATGTCAGTGGAAATCAGGAAGGACATCAAAACCAAGTCCAAGGTGTTGGAACATTGATTTTTCCCAATTAGAAAGATCAAAATTATCTATTAGTGTCAATGTTTCAAATACAAAGGAACGATGGAGAGATAAAATTCAAAATTATATGCAAAAGAGCATCGCTTTTTTCTATTTCACGGGACAAAGAAGTAGTAGTTGCGAAATGGAATTTTTTTCTATTTCATGAATGACGATAACAGGGTAAGCCAAACATCGAATTTTCACTGTTTTGCAGGGAAACTTTTAAATGAGTCGTGAAATGGAAAATAGACTGAATATGGTTGAATTAATAACTGAAGTACAATGGTAGATTTCTCACACTTGAAATGTCTCAAGAATTAAATGGGCATTAGTTATGGTTGAATTAATAACTAAAGTACAATGGTATATTTCTCATGCTTGAAATGTCTCAATAATTAAATGGGAATTAGTTATAAAAGAGATAAAGAAAATCTCTTTCAAGATAACTAGATATATTTATAAGATTAATCTAAGATACAGAGTTACAAGAATGATTCTCATTTAATTGAAGTTATTGTTGAGCATATAGAAATATCTTCTTAAGGATATGGAAATACATACAGGAAGTTGTGTTATATCACTGATTAGCCTTTGAGTTAAGTGGAAGGTTTAAAATAGTAATCAAGGATATGTACTCTGGGATGGATGATATGGGATTGTCATTCCATAGATAATTTATGATGCAAAGAAATTAAATTCAAGTGTGTGAGGTCGGCTGATCATGCTTGCATTTAATGAGGAAATGAAATTATGTGTTTCAAAAGGTGGGAAACTCTGTAAATGTTTCTTTGAGTGGGTAAAAACTGACATGAGTACAACAGATTCAAATTTCAAGATAGAGGATGGGTTGACCAATGGTTTTTTATCCTTGGAATGTAAATCCACATCAAGTGATGCAACTTGATCTGATAAGGATAGAATAACATCAACCAGACCTGCTTAACAGCCTAATGATAGTGGCTTGGGAACTTAGAACCAGTTATGCAACATATGAGTGTGACATGTACGAGTTAGAAGCGAAGCATGATCAAGCCGAGTTGCAAGACCTTGCATGGGAAATCTAGATGAATGACAATGGGGGTTGACGATGATCTTGATGATGAAGTCTTGACCATGCTTGGGATACTTCAACTAAATGGAGTTAATTTCCTATGAATTAGATATAAAGATTGTAATTACTACCTAAAATAGGGTTTTAGTTTAGAATATACACTTTTTAACGGTCCTTAGCTTGTTGCATCCCTTCGTATTATATAAAAGGGATATCAAGATCGTGTAGAGAAAGATATATAAAAAAAGAGACAAGAAAAGGGGTACTGTAAGAAGATAGCATGGATGATGTCCGCAACTAAAATGTAAATCAATTTTTATTCACTTTTTTTATTAATACAAAGAAAATATGTTTCCTGTCCAAGATTAAAGAAGTAAGTTTTTCATTTTTTATTGGATTGGTCCTTTGCATTTTTATTTACACAGAGTTTTCTCTTTACTGTTAGATGTCAGAAAATTGAATTTTTTAATATTAGTTTTCGAGTATCAAGGGTTGTATACAAACCTCTCATCTATAGAAATCCTTGTCTAATTGATTTTCTGTCAAGGAATTAAAAATATTTTAGACTAAAACAAATATTATCATGAATTCATCCTTGATGTCATAGGGGAGAGAATCTACAATTGAATTGCAAAATGTACATGAGGGTTCAAACGAAACTTGACTACATTCTGCCCAATTAGTTAGATAAGGGATTGGCTTATGTATTTCATCAAAGAAGGTTTTTTACGGTTGTATGAGCATTGAAGTTCTTTCATTTCATCCTTGCGAATTATATTATATGGTACCTGAAGTATTTTTCTTAGACACAAATACAAATTCTGTTTACAAAGCAATCATAAGTGTTCATAAATTTTAAGCACAAGTAAGAAGTGTATTTTCTTATTCTGATCACTTTCAAGGAATCTTTTCCACCTTGAGAAATCAAACAAGTTTAAATTTGCTATATAAAGACACCTTTGTGTTTGGGGTGAGGGTTTACCTGCCTAGGTTTAGCAAAGTGTGAAGTGTAGGGGAATTGGGCTATTCCCGTTCATTGGCCAAGAATGATTGAAGCAATCTAGGAGAACTGGAAAAATCTATTGGATTTCCAATCTGTGGTTTTGGGAACCAATAAATTGGTGACTTTGTTGGGGAGTTGTGAATAATTTTTCCAAGAATCTTTGGTGGCAGAAGTTTACTCTACTGGAAGGAAGAACCGAGAAGACCATAAAATAATATTTTCCTTTAAGAGAGGTGGAGACTCTATCGAATAAATTTCAGTCAGTGACTCTACTGAGGGAGAAGACCCAAAATGAGATAATTAAAGTTTTCCTATTTGAAAGAGGTGCTGAATCGATTGACAATTACCTAATGTATAAAGAAAGAAGTTACTACAAGTTCAAATATTCAGAATGTACCAAAATAAGAAGCCATTTCAGAGAAAACCATTTCTTTTGGATGGAATCACGCCATTGGATCTCAGAATATTTTAAGGTATTCGTAATAATCTATTCCCTAAACTTTCACAGCATGTACCAAAGTTTCATGGGGAATGGGATGAATCAACACTTGAGAATTTGGATGCATTCTACACAGTTATAGAAAATACTAAGATTTGTGCAGAGGACTATGTGATGAAATTTTTTTTTAGGACTTTAAAGGATTATGAAAGAAAAGCATACGAATCTCTTCCTACAAAGAGAATCTCATCATGGAGAGAGCTTGAGAAATGGGTTTTAGATGAGCTTCATGGCATAATTGAAGAGGAGAAATATTTGTATACCCAAGAAGAATCTTAGTATCATACTATGGATTCAGAGTCTTGTGCATATTCATGTTTCAAAAAATTCAAAGAGAATAATGATTCTAGAGGTGGGTACATATCCCAGATACCCAAGCATGCATTTCTTAACACATCAGATGAATTCAATAGAGAAGAGAAGGTGAAGGAAAGCATCAATTCATGTGTGGATATGACATGTGAAATAGATGCAGATGTGGAGAAGGATGAGGAGAAGAAAAATATATTCTCTATATTAAAAAATAGTCAGAATTATGCTCTAGAACAAGAGTCTTGTATGTCTTCTTTGGATGAATTTATAAATATAAGGAGGCATAAATATGAAACTACAACACAAGTATTCATGAGGATGTTTAACATCTATAAAGAAATATCTGTGGATATAAAACCTTCATTACCAGATAAAATGCATGAATTAGGGATTTTTTATAATCCTCAAGTAAAATTTCTTATCAGAACTATATATGAAGGCATCTTAGAAGATGAATCTAGTGATGTTCCAAATTCAAATAAGGAAGATGTGTGCACTAGTCATGCAGAAGATAAGAAGGCATCCATATTAGAGAGCCATAATGAGACATATGTTAAAAAATATGAAAATGTAAAAGATTTCATACATGGTGGGATTTGTATGGAAATGAAAATCAGTGATTATGATAATAATGGAGAGGGTCTCCTCAGTGCATAAGATATTTCAGATTTATTAGACATTGAATATCAGAAACATGTTCAGAGAAATGGTGAAATTGTTTTCTCAATCCACTAGAACAAATAGACTAGTGAATCAATACACATGCAAGAGGAGGAAATTTATGTAGATAATGAAGATACTGGCCTGGTTTATGAAGTACATGATGATACTTGAAAGGATGATGCATTTAATCAATACATGCAATCTGATCAACATATAAAACAAGGAAAACTTAAAGGTAATTTCAATCTTCTTCAAGATCTTTTTCACGATGAAACATCAAAAAATTTAGAGGAAAGCTGGAGCAATGTACCTTATTTTGAATATAAACAACACAATGATGAAAGCATGGAAATATTATCAGAAGATGAAATCAATAAAATAAGTGATGTTTTAGACTCTACTACTATGATAGCTTTAGCAGTGGTGGAAGTCATATACTTTCATAAAAAAAGTATGCTTTTGCAAAGTTGTTTTAATCAGGTAAGTGATAATAACACTGAATATAAAGGTTTGAAATTTTTTGTCTATTCCTTTCATAGGATTAAAATAGAATGTCAGTCTAAGTAAGAGATGAAAATGTCTATGCACAACAAAAAATTTGATAACAGAGGATGTTGTAATGTATATGACTATGGACTATATAATAAGGGAAGATATTACAAGGAGTATGGATATAATTTAAAGATACCTATTTTCAGAAAAGGAAAATTTAGTTGGCTAGGGGGAAGTACAAACATATTTTATCAGACATATCTCCGTATTATTTTAAGATTGATATCAATAAAATGTGATGAAAACAAGATTTTTGACAGAGGCAAATGTTGTTTTTGTATTTTGGTGGCCTAGGGCTACCAAATGGTTATGACGTGACTCTTGTACTATGACTCTATAACCCAATTGATTGATACTTAGTCTGCTTCTTCCAGAGATAACTGAATTCTCACTATACCCATAGGGGGTATATGTCCTCAGAAAGAGCCACTGTTGGAACATTGAATTTTTACCAATTAGGAAGATCAAAATTATCTGTTGATGTTAATGTTTCAAAGACAAAGGAATGATGGAGAGATAAAATTTGAAATTATATGCAAAAGAGTATCATTTTTCTCTATTTCATGGGCTAAAGAAGTAGCAGCTGTGAAATGAAATTTTTTTGCTATTTCACGAATGACAATAACAGGGTAAGAGAAGCAATGAGTTTTTTATTTGTTTCGTGGGGAATCTTTTAAATGAACTACAAAATGGTGAAAAGAATGAGGATGGTAAAATTAATAAATGAAGTACAATGGTATATTTCTCACACTTGAAATGTCTCAAGAATTAAATGGGAATTAGTTATAAAAGAGATAAAGAAAATCTCTTTCAAGATTACTGGATATATTTATAAGATTAATCTGAGATATAGAGTTAAATGAATGGTTCTCATTTAATTGAAGTGATTGTTGAGAAGATCCAAAGATCCTATTAAGGATATGGAAATACATATAGGAAGCTATGTTATATCACTGATTAACCTTTGAGCTAAGTGGAAGGTTTAAAATAGTAATCAAGGATATGTACTCTGGGATGGAAAATATGGGATTGTCATTCCCTAGAGAATGTATGATGCAAATAAATTAAATTCAAGTGTGTGAGGCCAGATGATCATGCTTGAATTTAATGAGGAAATAAAATTATGTGTTTTGAAAGGTGATAAACCCATTAAATATTTCTATAAGTGGGTAAAACACTATCATGAGTACAATAGATTCAAATTTCAAGCTAGAGGATGGGGATACCAACAGTTTTTGATCCTTGGAGTGAAAATCCACATCAAGTGATGTAGCCCAATCTAATAGGGATAGAAGTAGATCAACCAGGACTATTTAACATCCTAATAATAGCGGCATGGGAACTTAGAACCAGTTATGCAACATATGAGTGTGACATGTACGAGTTATAAGTAGAGCAGGATCAAGCCAAGTTACATGACCTTGCATGGGAAATATAGATGAATGACAATGGTTGGGTCAATGATGATCTTGATGATGAAGTGTTGGCCATGCTCGAGATACTTCAACTGAATGGATTTAATTTCATGTGAATTAGATATAAAGATTGTAATTACTACCTAAAATAGGGTTTTAGTTTAGAATACACATTTTGTAATGGTCCTTAGCTTGTTGCATCCCTTTGTATTATATAAAATAGATATCAAGACTATGTAGAGAATGATATTGTTGGAATAATGATACATTTGGCATCAGTGAATGCACTTAGTGAAAACACTTATTCGGTTTTGAATGCTTACCGAGCTCATCACTCAGCCCACAACCTATACCGAGCATTCAGTAAAGCTCACCGATTAAATAGTTCAAACCGAGAAGTAAGGCAGTCACCGAGCATATGAGAAAAATAGCAGTTACCGAGCAGACGGTAGTCGCCGAGTCATCAGTTGAAGATAACCGAGATGACAGTTACTACCGAGTCACCAGTGGTTACCGAGTGACAATGTATTTACCGAGTCACCACAGCTACCGAGTTCCAAGCTACACTTCGGGACTAGTATG
>MU228428.1:1196321-1244346 GCA_018584345.1 Thuja plicata | reverse complement strand
GGTTGCAGTAGATTAGATGAATGAATGGTTAAAGAATATAAAAGTGCAGAAATACTTTAAAGTTTTAAGTGTTACTGATTCACCCCTCCCCTCTCAGTAACTCTGTTAGTCCTGAATATTTCCAATAGATATATATAAAAGAGAGAAGCAAACATGTACTGTAAGAAGATAGCATGGATGATGACTGCAAATAAAATTTAAATCAATTTGTATTCCATTTTTTTATTAATACAAAGAGAATTTGTTTCCTGACAAAGATTTAAGAAGTAAGTTCATTGTTTTTTATTAGATTGGTCCTTTGCATTTTCAGTTACACAGAGTTTTCTCTTTACTATTAGATGTCTGAAAATTGAAGTTTTTAATATTAGTTTTTGAGTATCAAGGGTTGTATACTAAGCTCTCATCTATACAAATCCTTGTCTAATTGATTTTCTTCCAAGGAATTAAGATTATTTTAGACTAAAACAAATATTATTATCAATTCATCCTTGATGTCATGGGAGAGAGAATCTAAAATTGAATTGCAGAGTGTACATGAGGGTTCAAACAAAGCTTGACTAAATTCTACCCAATTAGTTGGATAAGGGACTCGCCTATGTGTTTCATCAAAGAAGGTTTTTTATGGCTGTATGAGAATTGAAGTTCTTTCATTTCATCCTTGTGAATTATATTATGTGGTGCCCGAAGTATTTTCCTTAGGCACAAATAAAAATTTTGTTTATATAAAGCATTCATAAGTGTTCATAACTTTTAAGCACAAGTAAGAAGTGTATTTTCTTATTATGATAAGTTTCAAGGAATATTTTCCACCTTGAGAAATAAAACAAGTTTAAATTTTCTATATAAAGACACCTTTGTGTTTGGGGTGAGGTTTTACCCACCTAGGTTTAGCGAAGCCTAAAGTGCAGGGGAATTAGAATATTCCCATTTGTTGGCCAAGACTAATTGAAGCAATCTATGAGAATTGGAAAAATCTCTTGGATTTCTAGTCTAAGGTTTGGGGAACCAACACAAGGTAGTATGGTTAATGTGGAAGATGATTCCTACACAATTAGAGAAGAGGAAGCATATAAATCAGTGGTAAAGAAGAAAATCCCAAGGTATGTAAGAATTAATTATTCTGAAGATCATATTATTGGTGATAGCTACAAGGGTGTTCAAACTAGAAAATAAATTCTAGAAGATCAGATTTTGTTAATATCAGAAGTTGATCTAATTGATGAAGAGTGGAGTGAAGGAATTAAAAAGGAAATGAGATTACAAATGATCATAGAGAGAAGCTCAAGATCAAGGAAGCCAAACCTAAGTCATTTCTTGAAAGAGATAACAATGGCGTTATACCTTTGAAAGGAGAAAGTTCTAAATCTTGCCAAGACAATCCTAAAACTAAAAGAAGGAAGAAAAAGACTAAGAAGACCTTGGATAGACTATATAAATCTCATAAATTTAGTGGTACGTATTTTATTTGTGGAAAGATTGGTCATGTTGGTTGTATTTTCAGTTTTGGAGCTTGTCAGAATTTTTTTGAAGTTCTCAGTTTTATCCATGCCTAAAATTTGAAAGTCTTGTCTAAAGTTGTCAAAATCCCTCTACAAATATTGATCTTCAAGCCAAAAATCAGAAAATAATGCAAAACCCTAATCCCTAGGTCAAATTCTCATGCACATCAAATCTGATTTCATTCTTCATTTTTGTCCATCCACCGTTTGGTCTTTACTTGTCTTTTGTCCTTTTCTATATTTTTAGGGTTAGGTCTTAAACCATCCGAAGCTTGGTGCATCCTTACTTCTTAAGGATTCCAAGATGGTTTTAGACTATATATAGAGCATGTTGTAACTTTTTTAAGGGTGATGGAATATAATTACAAGGCAAACTACTATATTTTGTCTGAGCCTCTGTATATTTTGGTCTATTGAATGTATTTTGAAGCAGTTAGACATTAATAAAATACATTGCAATATGTATTTTATATCTTGTGTTGTCTCTTTTTATTTCTGTTCAAGATTTTATATATTTAGTTTGCAAGGCATTTAAATATATCAATTAGAATGTAATTGTGTAGTCATTTGTGAGGTCACTCAAGGAAGGAGTAATTCTTTTAGATAATCCTAGAAAACTAAATATTGGTATTAAGATCTGATAACAAAGTTGTAGGAGTGAATGGATAGTCTGTAAGGCATTGTATCTAGGTTGTATGTATTTTCATTAGTCACTTAATTATGGATTTACATTTGAGATTGACTCTATTTCCCATAGGATTAGGTACTGGTTTATGGTTTGGCAAGTAATTGTTCATCATACCATATTTAAAATCAATCAATTACACTTCATTCATAAAAATAACATATTTGCAAGTAATTGTATTACAGGATACAATTCAGTTTGTTGATTCCTTCAAGAGAGAATCAATAGGTCAAACCTCCTAAGTTTAGAGAACTGTAAAAGGAAAAAGGATGAGAATCCTTATTACATTACTAATTTCTATTGTCAAGATAATAATTTGGCTTATTAAGCTTTGTATTAGATTAATCACATTAATTTTCAAAGTTTTCTATTTATTGATACAATAAAAGGCAATTAGCAAACTAGTAAAAGACTTAATCCACTATAACAAATACTGCAATTCAGTAATCATTTAAAGACAATACCTGCCTGAGTCCATGGAGCACAAAAAAGGAGGATTTTATCCAATCCTCATAGATTAGGATTTTCTTGCATAGATTAATTTGGAAATATACAAGAGAAAGCATTCACAATGTTTTAAGGTTCTTGCAAGAAAAATCCCTAAATAACTAGCGAATCTACTGGGAATTACAAATTGTATTCAGAATATCTCTGGTGTTTAAAAAATAAATCAAGTTCCAGTTGAGTTTTCCAATCTAGGTCATCCTTGTAGTATTCATATCTCCAAAACTTGTGTTGGGTGGCGACTCTAAAATTAAATCTATGTAATCATTGCAAAAGTGAAACATTTATACAAATTTTACAAATATGAATACTAGGTCAAGAATGAGAGATAATCCTGAAATTGAGTTGGACAGTGGAATTCCAACTACTTCAAGAACTAAGATGTCTTGGAGAGAGAAGAAGAACCAAGAAAATATTAATGACTCTTCTCCATGAAATGAAGAGAACAACACTAGAAGGAAGGATACAAATCAATCCAGTCATGAGGGGAAAACCTCAGAGTATGAAGAAGCCCCTGAACTTGGATTAGAAACATATGCAATTACTACTACTCCTAGTGAAAGAGAAGGAACTAGCACCATTAGTTCAGATTCTGAAGTTCCTTATGATGAGTTTTCTGAAGAGGAAAGAATCCTCATGAGGCAGTTAGCCCTCATTCAAAAAAAGAAAAGGGGAAAATATCTTAAAAAGAAAAAAACATGAGCAAAGAGATATTGATAAGTTTAGAAGAATATCTTTAAGAGATTAAGCTACAAAAAATATTGAGAGGTCTCGCAGAGACCAAGAGACCCCAAACACCCATAAACGTTTAGGTCTTAAAACCTTTAGAGATAAAGGTAAAAAGAAAGTCACTAAAAAAGAAGATGAGGAACCAAAAACTCATAAAATCCTGATTGAACAAATGTCTAAGCTAGACATTGGCCTTGAAAGATCAAGAAGGGAGAAAGAAACTATGGCAAAGATGTTGGAAAAAGAAAAAGCTGAAGCTTCTACCTTGGAGGTGAAGAAAAATATTGAATGTTTTAAATCTTCTAAATATTCTTATGCTAGTGGTGAAAATACTACATCTTCAAAAGCCAAGACTACTTCTTTCTCGGAGGATGAAAAATTTCAAAGGAGGCCAGTGCACCCATAAAGGTACAAGAAATTCACTTTTATTGGCATTCCTGGTTATCCTAATGCAGTTCCTAATGATATTGGAGAAAATGCCCTAAGTTTTTAGGAAACAATGTTATTTCTTGTGAAGTTCATTTAAGAAAATTCATAGATATCATAAATGATTGAAATATTAATCATGAGGATTTTATAATGAAGCTATTTGTTCAATCCCTAGTAAAAGATGCTAGAGAATGGTTTAGAGGATCTTCAAATGGTTCTGTAGCATCTATGGAAGAATTGATAGATTTTTTCAAAGACCAGTATGGTGAAAAAACCAATGAAGGATTATTGCTAAATGAATTTAATAACATAAAGAAGAATTTCAATGAAGAGGTGACTGAATTCAACACAAGATTTCAGAGAGCCATGCAAAATCTCTTTCAAAAAATCAAAATGGATGAAAAGGTATATTTGGATACATACCTAAATGCTTTTGATTATAAAATGGGCTATGCTCTTAGAGATAAAAGTCCTAGAAGTCTCACAGATACATATAAAATAGCAGTAAATATAGAAATGAATAGAAGAGTGTCAGGAAAAATGAGTAGAAGAGATAATGCTCGCTATAGTAGGAGAAAAGAGCCTGAAGATAAAGAATACAAGGCCCCAAAAATTAATAAACCATCTTATAACAATAAATATAACCCAAAGAATAGGATGCAGAATCATCCTTATGGTACTTAGTTCAAGGATGGAAATCCTATTTCTCCACCGAGAAAAGATAAACGAGAAAATAGGACCCCTGACCCACTACATAAAAATTTTGTGAATATGTATAGTGATACTTACTGGTCTAAGGTTTGTCAAGCCCCACATAACCTTGATTTTTGTATTGTATCCCTAGACATAATTTCTAATGAAGAGAAAGAATGTGAAGAAGATGAGTTATGTGATCACATTAGATGTGATATGACTAATGCTTATGCATGCTGTAATATAGATTTTGAAGAAAAAGTTGAGAACCATGACGTGTATGGTTCACAAGGAAGAACAAAGGTATATGACCAACAAGGGCTATCTGACGATGATGAAGAGGAATTTGATGATATAAGATGCTATGCACAAAATAGTCAAGGATATACCATCACAAGGAAACCCTCCAAGGAAGAAAAGACTAGAATCACTGCTAATGTAGTGAACAAAGAAAGAAATAACTACCACTTAAGAAATAGAGTTGTGGGTAATGTAGGTAGTCAGCCATCAGGAATTTTCATCAAATAAAATAAGGCAGATGCCAAATATATACCAAAAAGAGATGGACCTAGGGAAAATGTAAATAAACCTAAGGTCAAAATTGTAAACAAAGCTAGTGATCCAAAAGATGTACATGAACAAAAAACTAAAGGGTCGAAAGAAAGTGCTTCCTCTACCAAGGTTGAAAATAATAAATCCAAGAAGAAAGAGCCTACTCTGAACAGTCAAATAGAGGAAAATAATATCATTATAGAAAAACCTAAACCCTCTAATGTGAAATATACTCCAGTGGATATGGGCCAGTGTTTATCTCAGATGACTGTCAAGGTCCCATTCCTAGGAATGATGAGGATAAAAGAACACAAAGAGAAGGTCCTTTTAGTGTTAAACAATGTATTACTAGTGAAACCTCAAAAACCAGAATATGTACAAAAGGAATTTAACAATAAGGGAAAGAAACCCAAGGGGATGATTTATGAGATCCCTCAAATTTATCTAAACACAAATACTTCTGTAGGGGTTGTTAATCCCTTTTTCCTAACATTGGAAATTAATGGTAAGATGCTCAAAAATTGTATGATAGATTCAGCAGCATCTAATACTATCATGCCTGTAGAAATCATGAGATCCCTAGGATTGCAAGTAGATACTCCTCATGGGAGGTTTCAAGCAATGGATTCAAGAGAGATCCCTGTTGTTGGTACCATTGAGGTCCAACCTTACAAATTAGCTATATGCCCTAATACAGTATTGACTATGAGTGTACTGGTGGTTGATATCGAATCACATTATGGCATGTTACTGTCCAGAAAATGGAGTGCTTCAATAGGGGGCAGTGTTCAATGTGATTTGTCTTATGCCACCTTTAATATTGTTGGGAATAATGTAAAGGTGTCTAGAGAAGGTAGGACACCTCATATGATTGAGTTGCATGAGGATAATAATATTAACTATTGTGTTGATATTGATATGAAGAATTTTAGAGTAAAAAGGAGTGCTCATCAGTGTAAAACTGTTGATCCTTTAGTGAAGGAATTGATTATAGAGAATGATGGTTTATGGAAAATCTATTTTTATGGAGAATATTCTAAAGAAGGATCAGGAGCTAGAGTCTTACTTATCTCTTCATCAAGTACAACATTTAAATATTATTTCATATTATCCTTCCAGTGTACAAATAAAGTTGCAGAACATGAAGCTTTGTTTTTAGGGCTAGACATTGCTGCTAAACATGGTATAAAAAGTCTAAAATTTTATGGTGAATCATATTTAGTAGTAGCCCAATTCAGGTCCAAAAATGCTGTGAAAAATGTTAGACTGAAAATGTATAAACTGTTAGTAATAACTGAGGGGGGGGGGGGGGAATCAGTGGCCNAATGTTAGACTGAAAATGTATAAACTGTTAGTAATAACTGAGGGGGGGGGGGGTGAATCAGTGGCCTAAAAAATTTATCCTTCAAACATTAACCACCAATAAAATAAACCTCAGATTATTAAGTCCCTACAAGAGGCATGCCATGAAATACTTATAATGAATAATCGTCTGTCGATTTTCCTTGTCTGTCCTTATTCTCCTTGATTACCGATAAGTAGTATAACTATTTACCAAAACTCAATAAATAAGTAGAGAATACTAATCAACCTAGTGTTAACTATGTCAGATACAAAACAATAAAGAAATGAATCATACACACATAACACATGAATTTTTAACATGGAAACCCTATTAAGGGAAAAACCACTGGGACCAGTACCGCAAATTTTCACTCTTCTAAAGTGAGCCTTGTTAGGACCCAACCCTGTTAAAGGTTACAAACACACTGTTAAGTGCGACCTTGTTAGAGGATTTTATACATAGAGGTTGTCACTTAGTATCGGACATCTATTGATACCATCCTTGAATCAGCCTCCTTCTTAGACTGTTAATAGGTATCGGGCAAGTCCAATGCTGCTTCCATGAATCAAACTTTTTGGCACTCCTTGGGATGTACCTCAATATATAGAAGACTGTTAAGTCCTACTCTGTTAAGAGACTTGATGCTTCAATGGTTAAACTAAAAAGCTATGACCTGTTTCTAATGCAACTTTGAATTCCATATTTTCAGATCTATTTAAGTACATTACCTCTCTAATCAATGTATCAATTCAATTCTTTGTGCTCCACACTTTTTTCTCTGTGATGCTGTGCTTCACTGTTCATTGGTGTCTGTAGAATTCTTTAGCTTTCCTTCAACTTGATTGATCAGGACTGTATGAATTTCTTCTTCATCATTTTCTCTTCAGCATCCTCTTTTCATTCACATCCCTTAATCCCCTTTTCGTGAATGTGATGATTCTAAACTGAATTAAGCTTGTCTCTTATATCAACATGATTTTCACCTTTTCTTGATTCTTGATTCTTGGCATGAAAAACAATCTAGCCAATTTGATTTAAAGCATAACTCCTGATTTATCTCATAGTTATCTTCTTGACAACTGTACAAATATTATTTAAATCAACTACTTAAATATGGTCGAGTAAAACAAATAAAACAACTAGTTAAGTCTATCTTTAGCTCTTGCCAGCTAGATATTTTGTCATTTTCTGAACTCTCAGTTCCATTGGTCAATTCAGTTAGTTGTCGGTGACAAATGACAGTTACGTCAAAATGACACTAGTTAGCTTCAGGATCTCCATCCGTCAGGCATCATTAGATTTTTACTCATCGGGCAACTCTATTTTTAGCTCGTTGGGCATCCTATAGTTTTTCTTCATCGGGGAACACTGTCTTCTGCTCGCCGGGTATCACTGTGGCTTTTCTTGTTTTCCTTTACCGATGGTGTGCACTCTGTCGGTGTTATCTGTCACTTAGTGAATACTTGACATTTATGCATTTCTAAAAGCATAACCTTTGTTCTATAGATTCTCTGAAGTCTTTGGCATTATGTACATGACCGTATAGATGATATCAAGTTGACATTAATGAAAATACAAACCATTAACTAATTTAATGCTTTACATTATCTTCAACTTAACATTATCAAACATTTAATCAGTTACATGTCATCATAAACATGTTATTTGGGTCGAAATTGATTTTTTTTATGCCTTCAATATAAATTGGATAGAAAGGTCTAAAAACATTATGGAAGATTTCTTAGCTAATGTTGCTTTGAAAACTGATGATTTGACCTTAAATGGGGTATCAGTAGTTGAGATTAAGACAAGACCAATTGTCCTTAACAGTATTTACAACTGGAAAGTATTTGAAGATGACCGAGACATCCTTAGATTTCTTCAATGCATGGACCATTATGAAGAACAACACATAGAATGCAATGCTTTACTTGAAGTCATTGATGGTAAGGATTGTGTTATGGGGGATGAGGTTGTCCAACTAAGTTCTAATCAGATCCCTAAGGGATTAGTAGAACTAGAGGCATTGTTTAGTGATCAGAGTGAACATTCATCAAGAATAAGTAGTGCCAAAATTGAGGATTTGGAAGAGGTTAATTTGGGATCAAAGACCACTCCTCAGATAGTTTATATTGGAAAAGGATTGGATTCCCATGTTAGAACCAATTTGATAAAATTATTAAGAAAACATAAGCATGTGTTTTCATGGTCTTATGAAGATTTAAAATATTATAGAGAAGACCTTTTCCAGCATGAAATCCCACTCAAAATAGATGTAAAACCATTAAGATAAAAACAAAGACCCATTAATTCACGGTTGGCTCCTAAGATGCAACAGGAGTTGATGAAGCTAAAAGATGCAGGAATTATCTAGCCTATTAGGCATTCAACTTGGGTTTCTAATCTAGTACCAGTGAGAAAAAAGAATGGTGACATAATATTATGTGTTGATTTTAGAAATATGAACATTGCATCCTTGAAAGACAATTATTCTCTACCTAATATGGAGGAAATGTTTCATAAGGTTACTTGTTGTGAGCTATTATCAATGATGGATGGCTTTTCAGGCTACAACCGGGTACTTGTAAAAGAATAAGAACAGTTTAAGACTACATTTACTACTCCTTGGGGAACTTATGTAAATGTTAGAATTCCATTTGGACTAATAAGTGCAGGAACAACTTTTCAGAGAGCCATGGATGTTGCATTCAAAGATTTTATTTATTTATTCATGGTAATCTACCAAGATGATTTGACTATATTTTCTAAGAAATTAGGGGATCATTGTGAACATCTAGAAAAAAATTTCAATAAGGCTTTAGAATATGGTGTCTCACTGAATCCTAGAAAGTGTCAATTTTCAGTCACAGAGAGAAAGTTATTGGGACATATAGTGTCCAAAGATGGAGGAAATATTGACCTTGAAAGAATAGAAGCTATTCAAAAGGTCACTACTCCAAGGAATATCAAAGGTGTGCAACATTTCCTAGGAAAAATCAATTTTGTCAGAAGATTCATTGCAAATTTTGCTAAAATTGTCAAACCAATTATTATGTTATTGAACAAATATGCAAAATTCAAGTGGAATGAAGAAGCTCAGTTATCTTTTGAAAAGATTAAGAAAGAAGTTCAGGAGGCCCCTGTCTTAAAATCTCCTTATTATAATAAGCCTTTTTCTTTATTCTCATTTGCATCCTTTCATACTATTGTTGTTGTTTTACTTTAGAAAGATGAGTAGGGATTTGAGCCTATTGCATTTTTAGAAAATATCTTCAAGCTGCAGAGCTAAACTATGAAATGATCGAGAAGTAGGCATATGCTTTGGTGAAAGTTGTAAAATCATTCAGACCCTACCTGGTTTGTGTCAAAGTACTTGCATATGTACCTCATTCAGCAGTAAAGGACATCCTTACTCAATCAGAAGTGACTGGTAAGATATGTAAATGGATTAATAGAATTCAAGAATTTAACTTAGAAATCCATATTACTAAATTGGTGAGAGTTCAAGGTCTGGAAAAACTTATGACAGAAGAAAACCTAGACATGGTACAAGTGAATAATATAGTAATGCAGTATTCAACAGTAACAAGTATTGAGAGACAACCCTTCTATGTTGACATCATTTATTATCTTAAGAATTCCAAATGTCCTAAAGTTATGATAGATAATCAAAAGAGGAATCTCATATTACAAGCTCTGAAGTACACCCTAGTTCAAGGAGATTTGTATTGGAAAGATAGAAATGGTGTACTATTATTATGTCTAGATCAGAGCCAAGTTGAGAAAGTACTAGTTGAAATGCATGATGGAGTATGTGGAGGACACTTTTCTTCTAAGACCACTACCCATAAAATATTGAGGGCTGGATATGCATTTATTAGAAAATGTGAACCTTGCCAAAGGTTCTCAAATAAGTTGAATTTCTCAGGTGCCCTGTTATTGAACCCTGTGAGTGCTGAAGCACCTTTTGCAATGTGGGGTATTGATTTTATTGGAGAGTTTTTAGAGAAATCCAGTGGAGGACATAGTTGGATACTTGTTGCCACTAATTATTTTACAAAGTGGATAGAAGTAATTCCCACCAAGAAAGCAACTAGCAAAGTGGTCACTGATTTTTTATTAGAGGACATTCTAACCAGATTCGGTGTCTCTGCCAAGTTAGTGATGGATAATGCTATGTGCTTTAGATCAGAAGAAATCAAGGAATTTTGCAATGAATATGGGATCATGATGTTTTATTCTTCCACATATCATCCTCAGGAAAATGGCCAAGCAAAATCCAGCAATAAAAGCATTTTGAAGATTTTGAAGAAGACCCTTGAAAAGAATAAAAGAGCTTGCCACACAAAATTAAAACTAGCTCTTTGGGCTGATAGAATAATAGTGAAGAAAGAAATAGGCAGATCACCCTTTGAACTTGTATATGGTTTACATTCTAGAATGCCTATGAACAATTTATTACCAGTACACAAGTTTATTCAAGAAGAAGAGTTAGAAATGTCTGACCTAATGCAAGATAGGATCATGCAATTAGCAGAGCTTGATGAGGTCAGAAGGAGAACATAAAATTGTAACATAAAATGAAGTATCTTTTTGATAAGAGAGCAGGTAACAGAAAATTTAGGCCTAATGATTTAGTACTTCAGTGGAATGTGAGAGCTAAAGATAACGGGAAGCACAAGAAGTTTGAATCTTTATGGCTTGGTCCTTTGTTGTTTCTCATAGCTTTGGAAATGGTTCCTATCTTTTGAAGAACATGGATGAACAAGAATTTGAATTTCTAGTGCATGGGCAATTTCTAAAACCTTTCTTTAGTTAAGAATTGAAGTTTCATGCATAGTAAATTTTGTATCATATGTATATAGGTGTGTTTCTATCTTTTGTGTGTTTCCTTTTTGCAATTGGTTAGTGAGCGTAGTCTGTGTGGTCTGCACTAGAGATCTGTGGTTCTTGCATTAAACTTGCATTTAAGAATCCTTAGATAGAGCCACTATTAGTTGTATTTCTAGTTTTGGATCTTTCTAGAAATTTTTTGAAGTTCTTATTTTTATCCATGCCTAAAAGTTGAAATTCTTGTCTAAAGTTGTCAAAATCCCTCTGCAAATATTGATCTTGAAGCCAAAAATTAGAAAATAATGCAAAACCCTAAGCCCTAGGTCAAATTTTCATGCACATCCAAGAAAACCCCTAGTTCATTGAAATCCTTTCTATTTTGTTGTTACTTTTTCACAAAAATATGATCACTTAAGTCATGTGTTTATTTTATATTATTCTCTTAAGTCACGAAGTCTCAATATTATTTAAGAATGTTCCTTTTCTTTTCGAGACTTGGAAATTTCCTTTAAGTCATGTTATCTCTAAAAGAAAAAATATGATTTCACTCCTAATGAGATTTCATGCGAGCCGTAGATGCAGATATTGATCATGTGGTTGGCAGACAGTCTCTTTGAAAAACCAAAGTTAGAGAATTTCTTTGGTGACTTCGAGTCTACTCAAATGCACTGTATCGAAATGTGATCAGATTTGCAATTTGAATTAAGCTTAGTTTGAAGTTTCATGCATTCGCGTAATCACAAAGAAAAATGTGAGTTAAGTTAATAGATGTGAGATTATGTGATAGTCTTTGATCTGAAGTGTAATCCTACAGTGGTCGCAAAGCCTCGATGAAAACTCTTGAGTTAAGAAATGTATCAGTGACTTTGAGTTTACTCAGTCGCAGTTTCTCACAAAGAAAACAAGGTTAAAAAGGTGGTTAAAATCCTCTACTCACATGATCTCTTTTAAAATTCATGGTTAAGTTAAAGATAAAGATATATTGTGACTTTTGTCAGATAAGAAACAGATCCTGTGGCCAACTTGAAGACATGATAAAAAGTTTCAGATAGATGAAAGATAAAGAGATATCATGACTACTGCCCAATTAAAGAAGGATCTAGTGGTTAGTGTTAAATCGTGAAAGAAACCATGAGTTAGTGAAATCTTAAGGCGACAATGAGATTCAATGGGTTGTGATGTTGTGATAAGAACTATGGTTAAAGTGAGTTTAGTTAAGTATAAGTCAATTTGCAGTAAGACGATTTGAGCTGTTAAAAAGAGAAGATCTAATGGATGGTGTGTAGTAGCCTTTGAAAGCAAAAAGGTCAAATAAAATTGCACTGAATCAGTGATGATGATTTAGATTAGGACACATGGCTAAATCTTTCAAAGAATTAAGTTAGTTAGGAAGTCTCCAAGCAAACCTAAGGTAAAGAATTTCCTTCTGTGACATAGAGACTAATTAAGTCATGAAGCCTTGAAGTAAATTTTAGTTAAGTGAAAAGATAAAGAGATTTCCCACATGATGTTAAATTAAAAATTAGATCTACGGTAGTCACGAAGTCTCAGATGAGAAAGTGAAAGTACAAAGAGTAAACAAGACTACATGCGGGCCGTCCAATTAAAACATGATCATGTGAAAGTCGCGTAATCTTGATAAAAACTTAGGGTAAATGAAATCTTAAAATGACATAGAGATTACACAATCACATAGTCTCTAAAAGAAACCCAAGTTTCAAGTTGAGTTATTAGAGCCTTAGGTCACGGAGTCTCGAAGATAATGAGAGTTAAGTGATTTCACTCAGTGATAAAGAGATAGTCATTGATCTGAAAGATGATCATGTGGTGATCATTAAGTCTCAATAGATGACTGGAGTTAAGGATAAATCTCCACGACAACGGGATCACATATTCACTGAAAGAAACCAGAGTGAGATCAAGGTAATACATGAGGTTTTATCCATGCCATGTTACACAGTTGACAACCAATAAGAATGAAGAAGTTACGATAGCATGTTTTAAAAGATTACTGAGCTTTTCTAAAAGAGCCAATAGAATCAAATCTTGATGTGTTTTTGAATATAATAAGGTTTTTAATAATAAAAGTAATCATTTTAAAGTTATCACCTATCAGTTTGAAATGCCATGGCTAGGAGAAAGAATTGATTACACAACACGTAGAAGTAAAGATAGAAAAGATTTAATTGTGAATTCATGAAAGAGATTGGTGCATAAATAGGCATTACCATTATTATTCTCATCTTACCAATTTCCAAGTCTCCAGAGCTCAAAATTTTCATAGGTGATTAGTAGTTTTAGTAAGAATAGAGTTATCAAGGCTTACAGAGTGAATAGAGAAGTTTTCCACTTAGAATCTGGAGTGTGATTATCAGTGTTGAAGATTTGAAGTGATTCACAGTGGGAAGTAAGGGTTTTGAAAAGATTTGTTTCAATATTGGTAAAAAAAAAGTTGATCAGTTACAATTCACACCAGACAGTATGAGTAGAGCAGTAAGTTTCACCTCTACTAGTGGGAAGAACGGTGATGACGATGACCTCAAGGGGAAGAGAAAATATTCAGAAGAGTTCATTCAACTTCTCCTGGGATCCAATCAAGGGAAAAAGGTAAATGATGAATACCTAGGAGATAATTATGCATATATTAGAGATGCTAAAACACCAAACTATTCTGGTTACCACTTATTCAATTATTTTCATAAAAATAGTGATGGCCCTATGTCCATATCAAACCCCTGGACCAGTGGATTAGCTAAGTTAGATGTCCTTGATGTATTTATAGATGTGGACTTGATCTTATAATTGGCCAGAATATATGACACTTTCTCAAAGACCATCAAGAAGGATGATGGCACTGTTTTAGTAACCTTGGATCAAGCTTCATTCATGAAAGCTTTTGATATTTATAACCCTTGTTCCATAGAGACAAACTTAAAACCCCTAGTTGCTAAATATACCAGAGAGGTTGGTATTATATCTAAGTTGATCTAGGCCCACACACCAAGGGGAACTAGGAATTACATTGCCCCTATTCCAAGAGATCCTTCACCATACTTCTATAAAGACCTGGCTTTTTATATGAAATACATCTCATATGCCCTATGCAGAGTCTTATGTGTAGACAGTGGAAGGAAAAGAGTATCATCAGACATGTTTATGATAATTTTAGAGTTGCAGAGTCCTTATGTGAGTACCGATTATGATTACATTCAATATGTAATTGACAAGATGCACCAAGGATTAGTTGATATTCAGAAACAAGGTAGGAAGCCCTAAGTTCCTGTAGTACTCATTACTTATGCATCTCATTATGTTATATAGCTTCAACATTATGGATCAATCAAATTTTTAGCTTAGAAGGTTTTATCATGGACAGATCAACCCTATGCAGTTATGGTTAAGTGTATGGAACTACACTTCTAGGGAGCATGAGTTTTGTGCATTTGAGAATTGGGTAGTTTACCCATTGTTGAGCAATCTAGGGGTAAATATAACCAGAATCTGAGTGATGGTACTACAATTATTGAGACCTTGCCAATTTATAGATAAATGGAATAGAGATCATAACTGGGGTGACTCCTATTGTCACCAAAATATTACACTAATTAGAGTATATGGCTGTTCACAGCCACCACATATCTTGCCTTATAGAGTACCACCCAAAATTGCAATAATAGAGTTTTTATGGAAAATTATGTTAATAGATAGAGAGCACTTATCCTCACATATGAAAGGGAGCTTCACACCAAGGTAATTCATTGCCTCAGATTTCACAATTGGAAAGAGGGCCTATGACCCTATCAATGGATGGTTGAGGCACTACAGGATGAATGTTTCCCTGTATAGATATATTGACATAGAGGGCTTTATATAAAGTGCCAAGAAATTTTTGACACCTACCATCCTAATTACCAAAAGGCATCAGCCTTGTGAGGAAGAGGATTTGATCAGAAACATCCTTGAAGAGGATGTAATTGCAGTAAGATTGACAAATTATCATGATTTGATGGATTTGGAGCAGCAATTAAAGAGGAAAGGGATCCCATTTGGTGGATATTTCCCAGGTATGCCCTATCTGCAAAGATTAGAAAATATTATTGAGTCACATGGCTTACTTAGTAATCAAATTGAAGATAAAGACAAAGGTCCCAACAAGAAATCATCATGAGACTACAATAGTAGCCACTCCATCCACAGCCCACCACCCCAGGATCAGCCACCTGATAATAAGGAAAATATTATTGAGTTGACAGAAGTACATGAGGCTAAGGTAGATGTAGAGCCTCCACAAAAGAAACAAAGGGTGGAAGCAGGGGAGCCTTATGTGGCAAGAACATAAAAGAAGAAAAAGGATAGAATTGGTGCCCTATTCACGGGGACTAGTGCTTATGATCATCAACTAAGAAAGTTGATAATAGAGGGAAAGAAAAAGAGGGAGGAGACTGATGATAATGTTGAGATGCCCCTCATTTTGTGCCAAGATGAAAGGGAATTATAGCAAGAGGAGTTCCTGAAGGATGATGAATTCATCAAGACTAAGGAGTTCAAGGACTTCCTTACATGGGATAAGAAAGAGAAAGTTGGAGCCCAATTGAAATCACAAGGAGGAGAGGCCATTATGAGTGAAGCATTACAAGGACTCCAAGCATATGACCCAAAGTATGAGAATACGACTCCTAATGAGGTGAGACAACTTGTGAAGTCAAGTGGTATGATCCTAGTAGAAGGATGGGACATGGCCTCAGCCTTTATAATAGATCAAATACGAAGACAACCTGATGTTAAGATCTCTACATAAACACAAATATGAGAGATGATAAAATTGTGTGGCTATGATTTTAAATCTCAAACCCTCGCAATGTGGTCTCTTTCTCCTAAGAATCAAAATCCATCACTAATTAATGTTCAAGAGAAGATGGAGTGAGACAAGATAATATGGTTTGTACACAATACAGGAGACCTAGATATTTCCCAAGCCTTGACCCATTTTTGTCACGTGAATGAGGAAAAGGTAGTACAAATGTGTAATAGATATCAAAAATTATTTGATGAAACAAGCCTTATTGCCAAGGATAGAGAACTAGGTCTGATGAAGATTAGTACGATGGAAAAGATAATTGCAGACCTAACTCAAAAATTACAAGAGATGCCTAAGGTTGCTCTTTCTTTACCTAAAGAAGGAACAAATGTTGAGATCTAGACTGAAGATCATGGTATACTACATCAGAAACAGAGCAGGAAATTAAAGAGCATAATGAAGTTGTTTTGGGAGCCTTAATGCAAATTTTACAACATATGGTAGGTGTATTAAAATATAAAGTTGATATAGTTTATGGTGCCTATGTAAAATTTCCTAGCTTACAAGTTGAAGTGAATAATTTTGTATCAATTTTGAACCCCTACTTCACAACATGGTCAGTAAGGACTAGATGATTTGAGAGGTTAGCATCATTGCAACCATTAAGATCAGATTTGCTAGAGATTGTAACCCAAGTAGGAGAAGAGATAGAAAATATTGGGCTGACCTTGTCCTTTTTCTAAGGCAAGGAAAATCAAATTGAGGCCAGAATTAATATGTTTGGGCCTCACTAGAATAAATTTGGGCCATCAATCAGGTTAGAGGATAATCAAATCAAGCCATTAGGAGTATGGAGCACAAACTTTGACACTTTATTAGCTAGTAAAGAGGTATATGCTAATTCTGACAATGGAAAATTGGATATGGAGAAGTATAATAATATTTTAGATGAGGCCTTTAAGGCTGAAACAGATTTCAATAAATTTATAACAGATGTACAAAGTATTATAGATGCTAGGTGGGAAAGGAAAAAACACAAATTGAAAACATTCAAAGCTTTAATTGGCCAGCAGAGGATGATTTCACAACATGGGATGTTCTTACAAAGACCAAGAAGAAGAAGCCTACCACTGTTGACCTTGATATTATTGATGAAGAGTAAAAAGACACCTAGCACCTGATCTTTGAGCATAGGGAGGTTAGTCATCTTGAAGACTAGTGTAAATTAGCTTGTAATGGCGGTCACTAGGTCTCGCTAAAAATATTGGAGGATGTCCTAAACACATATAGACAAAGGTGCCAATAATCCCAAGAAGACAAGATCAAATCAGATTTCATTCTTCATTTTTGTCCATCCACTACTTGGTCTTTTCTTGTCTTTTGTCCTTTTCTAAATTTTTAGGGTTAGGTCTTAAACCATCTGAAGCTTATTGCATCCTTAATTATTAAGGATTCCAAGATGGTTTTAGACTATATATAGAGCATGTTGTAACTTTTTAATGGATGATGGAATATAATTACAAGGAAGACTACTAAATTTTGTCTGAGCCTCTATAGATTTTGGTCTATTGAATGTATTTCGAAGTAGTTAGACATTAATAAAATATATTGCAATCTCTATTTTATATCTTGTGTTGTCTCTTTTTATCTATGTTCAAGCTTTTATATATTTATTTTGTAAGGCATTTAAATATATTAATTACAAGGTAATTTTGCAGTCAATTGTGAGGTCCTTCAAGGAAGGAGTAATTCTTTCAGATGATCCCAAAAAGATGAATATTGGTATTAAGATCTGATAACAAAGTTGTAGGAGTGAATGGATAGTCTGTAAGGCATTCTATCTAGGTTGTATGTATTTTCATTATTCACTTAATTGTGGATTTACATTTGAGATTGAATCTATTGTCCATTGGATTAGGCACTTTTTTATGGTTTGGAAAGTAATTGTTCATCATCCAATATTTAAAATCAATCAATAAATTACACTTGATTCATAAAAAGCATATATTTGCAAGTAATTGTATTACAGGATACAATTTAGTTTTCTGATTTCTTCAAGAGATAATCAATAGGTTAACCCTCCTAAGATCAGAGAATTGTAAAAGGAAGAAGGATGAGAATCCTTATTACATTAGTGATTGCTATTGTCAAGCTAATGATCTAGATTATTAAGCTAGGTATTAGATTAATCACAGTCATTTGCATAGTTTTTCTATTTATTGATACAGTAAAAGGAAATTAGCAAACTAGTAAAAGACTTAATCCACTGTAACAAATACTGCAATTCAGTAATCATGTAAATGAAATACCTGCCTGAGTCTTTGCAGCTCAAAAAATAAGGAGGATTTTATCCAATCCTCATCAATTAGGATTTTATTTCATAGAGTAATTTGGAAATATACAAGAGCAAGCATTCACAACATTTTAAGGTTCTTGCAAGAAAAATCACTAACAAACTGGCGACTCTACTGGGGAATTAAAATTTGTATTCAGAATATCTGTGGTGTTTAAAAAATAAATCAAGTTCTAGTTGATTTTTCCAATCTAGGTCATCCTTGTAGTATTCATATCTCCCAAACTTGTGTTGGGTGGCGACTCTAAAAGTAAATCTCTGTAATCAGTGCAAAAGTGAAACATTTATACAGATTTTACAAATATGAATACTTGGTCAAGAATGAGAGATAATCATAAAATTGAGTTGGACAATGGAATTCCAACTACTTCAAGAACTAAGATGTCTTGGAGAGAGAAGAAGAGCCAAGAAAATATTAGTGACTCTTCTCCAATAAATGAAGAGAACAACACTAGAAAGAAGGATACAAATCAATCCAGTCATGAGGGGAACACCTCAGAGTATGAAGAAGCCCCTGACCTTGGATTAGAAACATATGCAATTACTACTACTTCTAGTGAAAGAGAAGGAACTGACACCAATAGTTCAGATTTTGAAGTTCCTTCCGATGAGCTTGTTGAAGAGGAAAGAATCCAAATGAGGCAGTTATCCCCCATTCAGAAAAAGAAAAGGGAAAAAGATCTTAAAAAGAAAAAACATGAGGAAAAAGATGTTGATAAGTTTAGAAGAAGATCTTTAAGACATCAAGCTGCAAAAAATATTGAGAGGTCTCGCAGAGAACAAGAGACTCCAAACACCCAGAAAGCTTTAGGTCCTCAAACCTTTAAAGATAAAGGAAAAAAACAAAGTCACTGAAAATTAAGTTGAGGAACCAAAAACTCATAAAATCCTGACTGAACAAATGTCTAAGCTAGACATTGACCTTGAAAGATCAAGAAGGGAGAAAGAAACTATGGAAAAGATGTTGGAAAAAGCAGAACCTGAAACTACTACCTTGGAGATGAAGAAAAAGATTGAATTTTTGCAATCTTCTAAATATTCTTATGCTGGTGTTGAAAATACTACATCTTCAAAATCCAATACTGCTTCTTTCCAAGATGATGAAAAATTTCAAAGGAGGCCAGTGCACCCAGAAAGGTACAAGCAATCCACTTTTATTGGCATTCTAGGTTATCCTAAAGCAATTCCTAATGATATTGGAGAAAAACTCCCTAAGTTTTTAGGAAACAATGTTATTTCTTTTGAAGTTCATTTAATAAAATTCATAGATATCATAGATGATTTAAATATTAATCATGAGGATGTCCTAATGAAGCTATTTGTTCAATCCCTAGTAGAAGATGCTAGGGAATGGTTTAGAGGATTTTCAAATGGTTCTGTAGCATCTATCGAAGAATTGATAAATTTTTTCAAAGACCAGTATGGTGACAAAACCAATGAAGGATTCTTGCTAAATTAATTCAATAACATAAAGAAGAATTTCAATGAAGAGGTTACTGAATTCAAAACAAGATTTAAGAGAGTCATGCACAAGCTCTTTCAAAAAATCAAAATAGATGAAAGGGTATATTTGGCTACATAACTAAATGCTTTTGATTCAAAAATAGGTTATGCTCTTAGAGATAAAAAATTCCTAGAAGGCTGACAGGTGCATATAAAATAGTAGTAAACATAGAAATGAACAAAAGGGTGTTAGGGAAAATGGGTAGAATAGATAATGCTTTCTTTAGTAGGATCAAAGAGTCTAAATATAAAGAATACAAGGCCCCACAAAATAACATACCATCCTATAACAATAACTATAACCCATAGAATAGGATGCAGAATCATCCTTATGGTACTCAGTTCAAGGATGGAAAGCCTATTGCTCCACTGAGAAAAGATAAACCAGAAAATAAGACCCCTGACCAACTACATAAAAATGTTGTGAATATGTGCGGTGATACTTACTGGTGTGAGGTTTGTCAAGCCCCACATAACCCTGATTTTTTTAATTGCAGCCCTAGACATCATTGCTAATGAAGAGAAAGAATGTGAAGAAGATGAACTATGTGATCACAATAGATGTTATATGACTAATACTTATGCATTATCTGATATAGATTCTAAAGAAGAAGTTGAGAACCATCACATGTATGGTTCACAAGGAAGAACAGGGGTATATCACAAACAAGTCCTATCTAATAGTGATGAAGATGAAGTTGATGATATAAGATGCTATGCACAAAATAGTCAAGGATATACCATCATAAGGAAACCCTTTGAGGAATAAAAGGCTAGAATCACTACTTATCTAGTGAACAAAGAAAGAAATAATTACCACTTAGGAAATAGAGTTGTGGGTAATGTAGGTAGTCATCCAACAGGCATTTTCATCAAATAAAATAAGATAGATGCCAAATATATACCAAAAACAGATGGACCTAGGGAAAATGTAAATAAACCTAAGGTCAAAATTGTAAACAAACCTAGTGATCCAAAAGATGTACTTGAAGGAACAACTAAAGGGCCAGAAGAAAGTGCTTCCTCTCCCAAGGTTGAAACTAAGAAATCCAAGAAGGAAGAGCCTACTCTGAATATTCAAATAGAGGAAAATAATATCATTATAGAAAAACCTAAACCCTGTGATGTGAAATATACTCTAGTGGATATGGGCCAGTGTGCATCTCAGATAACTGTCAAGGTCCCATTCCTAGAAATGATGAGGATAAAAGAACACAAAGAGAAGGTACTTTCAGTGTTAAACAATGTATTACCAGTGAAACCTCAAAAACCAGAATATGTACAAAAGAAATCTAACAATAAGGGAAAGTAACATGAGGGGATGATTTCTGAGATTCCTCAAATTTATCTAAACACAAATAATTCTACAGGGGTTGTTGATCCCTTTTTCATAACATTGGTAATTAATGGTAAGATGCTCAAAAATTGCATGATAGATTCAGGAGCATCTAATATTGTCATGCCTATAGAAATAATGAGATCCCTAGGATTGCAAGTAGATACTCCTAATGGGAGGTGTCAAGCAATGGATTCAAGAGAGATCCCTATTGTTGGAACCATTCAGGCCCTACCTTACAAATTAGTGTATGCCCTGATATAGTATTGGCTATGAGTGTACTGGTGGTTGATATCCCACCACATTATGACATGTTACTATCTAGAAAATGATGTGCTTCAATGGGGGGAAGTATTCAATGTGATTTGTCTTATGCCAAGTTGAATATTATTGGGAATAATGTAAAGGTGTTCAGAGAAGGTAGGACACCTCATATGATTGAGTTGCATGAGGATAATAATATTAACTACTATTTTGATATTGATATGGAGAATTTCAGAGTAAAAAGGAGTGCTCATCAATGTAAAACTGTTGATCCTTTAGTGAAGGAATTGATTACACAGAATGATGGTTTATAAAAAATGTATTTTGATAGAGCCTATTCTAAAGAAGGATCAGGTGCTGGAGTCTTACTTATCTCTCCATTAGGTACAATATTCAAATATTCTTTCATGTTATCCTTCTAGTGTACAAATAATACAATAGAATATGAAGCTTTTTTTTTAGGGCTAGACATTGCAGCTAAACATGGTATAAAATGTCTAAATTTTTATGGTGACTTGGAGTTAGTAGTAGACAAAGTTAGGTCCAAATATGCTATGAAAAATGATAGACTGAAAATATATAAACATGCTATTTGAGACCAAATTGAATTTTTTGATGCCTTCAATATAAATTGGATAGAAAGGTCTAAAAACATTATGGCAGTTTCCTTAGCTAATGTTGCTTTGAAAACTGATGATTTGGCCTTAAATGGGGTATCAGTAGTTGTGATTAAGACAAGACCATTTGTCCCTGAAAATATTTAGAACTGGCAAGTATTTGAAGATTACCGAGACATCCTTAGATTTCTTCAATGTCTGGACCATTACGAAGACCAACACATAGATTGCAATGCTTTACTTGAAGTCATTGATGGTAAGGATTGTGTTTTGGGGGATGAGGTTGTCCAACTAAGTTATAATAGGATCCCTAAGGGATTAGTAGAACTAGAGGCATTGTTTAGTGATCAGAGTGAACATTCATCAAGAATAAGTAGTGCCAAAATTGAGTATTTGTAAGAGGCTAATTTGGGATCAAAGACCACTCCTCAGATAGTTTATATTGGAAAAGGATCGGATTCCCATGTCAAAACCAATTTGATAAAATTATTAAGAAAACATAAGAATTTATTTGCATGGTCTTATGAAGATTTAAAAGATTATAGGGAAGACCTTATCCAGTATGAAATCCCACTCAAAATAGATGTAAAACCATTCAGACAAAAATAGAGACTCATTAACCCACTGTTGGCTCCTAAGATACAATAGGAGTTGATGAAGCTAAAAGATGCAAGAATTATCTAGCCTATTAGGCATTCAACTTGGGTTTTTAATCTAGTACCAGTGAGAAAAAAGAATGGTGACATAATATTATGTGTTGATTTCAGAAATCTGAATATTGCGTCCAGCTTGAAAGACAATTATTGTCTACCTGATATGGAGGTAATGTTCCATAAGGATACTGTTTGTGAGCTATTATCAATGATGGATGGATTTTTAGGCTACAACCAGGTACTTGTAAAATAATCAAAATAGTTTAAGATTACATTTACTACTCATTGGGGAACTTATGTATATGTTAGAATTCCATTTGGACTAATAAATGCAAGAGCAATGTTTTAGAGAGCCATGGATTTTTCATTCAAAGATTTTATTGATTTATTCACAGTAATATACCAAGATGATTTGACTACATTTTCTAAGAAAGCAGGGGATCATTGTGAACATCTAGGAAAACATTTCAATAATGCTTTAGAATATGGTGTCTCACTGAATCCTAGAAAGTGTCAATTTGCAATCACAAAGGGAAATTTATTGAGACATATAGTGTCCAAATATGGAGGAAGGATTGACCCTAAAAGAATAGAAGCTATTCAAAAGGTCACTGCTCCAATGAATATCAAAGGTGTGTAATCTTTCCTAGGAAAGATCAATTTTGTCAAAAGATTCATTGCAAATGTTCTTGAAATTGTCAAACCAATTATTAAGTTATTGAACAAAGATGAAAAATCCGTGTGGAATGAAGAAGCTTAGTTAGCTTTTGAAAATATTAAGAAATCAATTCAGGAGGCCCCTATTTTAAAATCTCCTGATTATAATAAGCCTTTTTCTTTATTCTCATTTTCATCCTTTCATACTATTGTTGTTGTTTTACTTCAGAAAGATGAGGAGGGATTTGAGCATCCTATTGCATTCTTTAGCAAATCTCTTCAAGATGTAGAGCTAAACTATGAAATGATGGAGAAGCAGGCATATACTTTGGTGGTAGTTGTAAAATCATTCAGACCCTACCTGGTTTGTGCCAAAGTACTTGCATATGTACCTCATTCAGTAGTAAAGGACATCCTTACTCAATCGAAAGTGACTAGTAAGAGATGTAAATGGATTAATAGAATTCAGGAATTTAACTTAGAAATCCATATTACTAAATTTGTGAGAGGACAAGGTTTGGGAAAACTTATGATAGAAGAAAACCTAGACTTGGTACAAGTGAATAATATAGTAATGTAGGATTCAACAGTAACAAGTATTGAGAGACAACCCTTCTATGTTGACATCATGTATTATCTTAAGAATGGCAAGTATCCTGACGTTATGATAGACAATCAAAAGAGGAATCTCAGATTACAAGCTCAGAATTACACCCTAGGTCAAGGAAATTTGTATTGGAAAGATAGAAATAGTGTACTATTATTATGTCTAGATTAGAGCCAAGCTGAGAAAGTACTAGTTGAAATGCATGCTGGAGTATGTGGAGGACACTTTTCTGCTAAGACCATTACCCATAAAATTTTGAGGGATGGATATTATTCACCTAGCCTATTTAAGGATACTCATGCATTTCTCAGAAAATGTGAACCTTGCCAAAGGCTCTCAAATAAGTTGAAGTTCTCAAGTGCCCTGTTATTGAACCTTGTGAGTGTTGAAGCACCTTTTGCAATGTGGGGTATTGATTTAATTGGAGAGTTTTTAGAGAAATCTAGTGGAGGACATAGTTGGATACTTATTTCCACTGATTATTTTACAAAGTGGATAGAAGCAATTCCCACCAAGAAAGAAACTAGCAAAGTGGTCACTGATTTTTTATTAGAGAACATTCTAACTAGATTTGGTGTCCCTGCCAAGTTAGTGATAGATAATGCTATGTGTTTTAGATAAGATGAAATCAAGGAATTCTGAAATGAGTATGGGATCATGATGTCATATTCTTCCCCATATCATCCTCAGGCAAATGGCCAAGCAGAATCCAACAATAAAATCATTTTGAATATTTTGAAGAAGACCCTTGAAAAGAATAAAATAGCTTGGCACACAAAATTAAAAATATCTCTATGGGATGATAGAATAACAGTGAAGAAAGAAACAGGTAAATCTCTATTTGAACTTATATATGGTTTATAGTCTAGAATGCCTATGAACAATTTATTACTAGTACACAAGTTTATTCAAGAAAAAGAGTTAGAAATGTCTGACCCAATGCAAGATAGGATCATGCAATTAGAAGAGCTTGATGAGGTTAGAAGAGAAGGTCAGAAGGAGAACATAAAATTGAAACAGAAAATGAAGTATCTTTTTGATAAGAGAGCAGGCAACCAAAAATTTATACCTGATGATTTAGTACTTCAGTGGAATGTGAGAGCTGAAGATAAAGGGAAGCACAAGAAGTTTGAAGATTTATGGCTTGGTCCCTTTGTTGTTTCTCAGAGCTTTTGAAAATATTCCTGTCTTTTGAAGAACATGGATGAAAAATAATTTGAATTTCTAGTCCATGGTCAATTTTTAAAACCTTTGTTCAGTTAAGAATTGAAGTTTCATGCGCAGTAAATTTTGTATCATATGTATATAGGTGTGTTTCTTTCTTTTGTGTGTTTCCTTTTTGGTTTAGGTTATTGAGAGTAGTCTACATGGTCTGCAACTAGAGATCTATGGTTCTTGCATTTAACTTGCATTTAAGCATCCTCAGATAGAGCCACTAGTGGTTGTATTTCCAATTTTGGAGCTTGCCAAATTTTTTTTTAAGTTCTCAGTTTTATCCATGCCTAAAAGTTGAAAGTCTAGTCTAAATTTTTCAAAATCCCTCTGCAAATATTAATCTTCAAGCCTAAAATAAGCAAAGAATTCAAAACCCTAAGCCCTAGGTCAAATTTTCATGCACATCCAATAAAAACCCTAGTTCATTGAAATCCTTTCTATTTTTTTGTTACTTTTTCAGAGAAACCTGATCACTTAAGTCATGTGCTTATTTTATATTATTCACTTAAGTTGTGAAGTATCATTATGATTTAAGAATATTCCTTTTCTTTTCGAGACTTGGCGATTTCCTTTAAGTCATGTTATCTCTATAAGAAAAAAATATGATTTCATTCCTAATGAGATTTCACGTGAGCCGTAGATGAAGATCTTGATCCTGTGGTTGTTGGATAGTCTCTTTAAAAAACCAGAGTTAGAGAATTTCTTTGGCGACGTCAAGTCTACTCAGTCGTGTTGTATCAAAAGGTGGTTAGAGTTGCAAGTTGAGTTAAGGTTAGTTTGAAGTTTCATGCAGTCACGTAATCGCAGAGAGAAATGTGAGTTAAGTTAAAAGATGTGATATTATGCGATACCTGTTGATCTGAAGTGTAACCCTGTAGTGGTTGGGAAGTCTCGATGAAAAATCTTGAGTTAAGAAATGTATCAACAAATTTGAGTTTACTCATTCGTGGTGCCTTGAAAAGTAACCAAGGTTGAAAAGGTGGTTAAAATGCTTTAGTCGCATGATCTCTTTTAAAATCCATGGTTAAGTTAAAGATAAATAGATATCATGACTTCCATCAGATGAGAAATAGATCTTGTGGACAACGTGAAGTCGTGATAAAAAGTTTCAGATAGATGAAAGATAAAGAGATATCCCAAATATCATCCAATTATAGAAGGATCTAGTGGCTAGCATTAAATCATGAAAGAAACCATGAGTTAGTGAAATCATAAGGCGACAACGAGATTCAATGGGTTGTGATGTCGCGATAAGAACTATGGTTAAAGTGAGTTTAGTTAAGTATAAGTCAATTTGTAGTGAGAACATTTGAGCCATTAAAAAGAGAAGATCTAATGGATGGTGTGTAGTCACCTTTGAAAGTCAAAAGGTTAAAGAAAATTGTAGTGACTTAGCGATGATGATTCAAATTGGGACACGACTAAATCTTTTAAAGACTTAAGTTAGTCGGGCAGTCTCCAAGAAAACCTGAGGTAAAGAATTTACTTTCGCGACATAGAGATTGATTAAGTCATGAAGTCTCAAAGTAAATTGTAGTTAATTGAAAAGCTAAAGAGATTACTCATGAGCTATTAAATTAAAAATCAGATCTACGGTAGTCGTAGAGTCTTAGATGAGAGAGTGAAAGTACAAAAAGTAAACGAGACTACAAGCAGGCATTCCAATAAAAAGATGATCATGTGACAGTCGTTTAATCTCGATAGAAACTCAGGGTAAATGAAATCTTAAAGTGACATAGAGATTACACATTTGCATAGTCTCGAATAGAAACCCAAGTTTCAAGTTGATTTATTAAAGCCTTAGGTCGCAAAGTCTCAAAGAGAATGAGAATTAAGTGATTTAACTTAGCAATTAAGAGATAGTTGTTGATCTAAAAGATGATCGTGTGGTGATCGTTAAGTCTTAATAGATAACTGGAGTTAAGGATAATTCTCCATGAAAATGACATCACACAGTTGCGTAGTCCCTGAAAGAAACCAAAGTGAGATCAAGGTAATACATGAGGTCTTCTTCGTGCCATGTTACATAGCTGATAGCCAATAAGAATGAAGAAGTTATGAAAGCATGTTTCAAAATATTTCCAAGTTGTTCTAAAAGAGCCAATAGAATCAAATCTTGATGTCTTTTTAATATAATAAGGTTTTTAATAAGAAAATTAATCATTTGAAATTGATCACCTATCAGTTTGAAATGCCATGGCTAGGAGAAAGAATTGATTTCACAACACGTACAAGTAAAGATAGAAAATACTGAATTGTGAATTCATGAAAGAGATTGGTGCATTAATAGGCATTATTGTTATTATTTTCATCTTGCCAATTTCCAAGTCTCTAGAGCTCAAAATTTGCATAGGTCATTAGTATTTTTAGTAAGAACAGAGTTATTAAGGCTTATAGAGTGAATAAAGA
This sequence comes from Thuja plicata, assembly GCA_018584345.1. Classification (NCBI taxonomy): domain Eukaryota; kingdom Viridiplantae; phylum Streptophyta; class Pinopsida; order Cupressales; family Cupressaceae; genus Thuja; species Thuja plicata. The sequence goes on along the minus strand of MU228428.1, from coordinate 1,216,665 downwards.
AGTTTTCTATTTAGAATCCAGAGTGTGATTATCTATGTTGAAGATTTGAAGTGATTCATAGTGGGAAGTGAGGGTTTTGAGAAGATTTGTTTCAATATCGGTAAAAAAATAAGTTGATCAGTTACAATTCACACTAGATAGTATGAGTAGAGCAGTAAGTGTCACCTCTACCAGTGGGAAGAGTGATGATAAAGATGACCTCAAGGGGAAGATAAAATATTCAGAAGAGTTCATTCAACTTCTCACGGGCTCCAATCAGGGAAAAAAAGTAAATTAAGAATACCTAGGAGATAATTATGCATATATTAGAGATGATAAAACACCAAACTATCCTGGTTACCACTTATTCAATTATTTTCATAAAAAAAATGATGGCCCAATGCCCATATCAAACCCCTGGACCAATGGATTAGCTAAGTTAGTTGTCCTTGATGTATTTATAGATGTGGACTTGATCTTAGAATTGGCCAGTAGATATGACACTATCTCAAAGACCATCAAGAAGGATGATGGCACTATTTTAGTAACCTTGGATTGTTGGTATAGGAGCACCTAAGCACAAAGGAATACCAGGAGGATACAAGAGGATAGAATCCATATCATGAATTTTATGGTCTTTTGTATGACATTGTTAAAATTGTCTTATTAAGGTCCTAGTTGGGTCAAGAAATGAAAGAATTCTTAATAAAGGCTAAAATATATGTAAAATTTCTATTAATTCCATTTTAGGGTGATTCAATTTTCCATGCAAATAATTGTTAAGTTTGGAGTTAAACTAGTAAAGTTGTCATAAAAGTTGTAATGCAAAATGCATAAAATAATGTCAAAAGATGCAAGTATGTTGTAAAAGGTTAAAATAATGTAAGGAGATGGTTTAAAAGGTGGTTGGGAAGTTTTAAACCAAAAAAAACACTATAAAATCATTGTAATGGTCATTCCAAATCATAAAGGAGAAGAAGGAAACATTTTGGAGTAACTTTGAGGTTTTCTAATATAGATATTTTGATTGGTGTTTCAGTTTTTATGTTGTTTCCAGGCATGGTACGGCCATGTAAAGCCTGGAAAACATGTATATTATATATATTTGGATATTTTAATGAAATAAGTTCCTTCTCTCTTTGATTTGGATTAATTTGATTCTGTTTGGAGTAAGTTATGAGCATTTTGGTGAAAGTGGGTATTTGCAGATTCAAGATTCCCTATCTACAGTCCGATTGAAATGTTTGGTACAGATACATTTTGGATGATCAAGAACTTTAATCACATTCATTCGAAATTTATGTGAAGTATATTTCATTCACTTTTTGTTTGAATCATTTTCATTCTGATTTGTGAAAGTTATGTATATTTGAATGGAAACTGGTTGTTAAAGATTTGCATTGGAATTTCAGGCAGTGATTTGTGTTTGAAAAATGATTTATGGATTGGAAAAATTAATGGCTTACAAATTATGAAACTAGACTCAAACATGGTTAATATAAAAAATTTTTGGTGTAATTTGGATTCAATTTGAGAAAGATATGAGATGCCCTAGTTAGGGTTTGATGTTTTTCTTCTGGTTTATGACAGAAAATATGGTTGTTGGTGTAGAGACCATAACTTATAATTGAAATGTGTTATGAGTCTCTACTTTATATATGTTTTATAAGGACTAATTTTTAACAATCCCACCAAAGTATTTGTCAATAGGATTTCAAAATAGAAAGTTATGAATAATGGAATCAGATAAATAAATTAGGATGTGCAAATGGAGAAAGGTTGATGTTTTTGTGTTCAAACATGTCGTGTTTTACCTCATAAAATGCCTCTATATAAAGATATTATTGAATGGATGTTGAAAGGATTAGAAACGATCCTATTTATTGTTTTTTTTGTAGGATTCTTTGCATCAATTGTGCTTCATTCATAAAAGCTTTTGATATTTATAACCCTTGTTCCATAGAGATAAACTTGAAAGCCCTAGCTGCTAAATATACCAAAGAAGTTGGTATTGTATCTAATTTGATCCAGGCCCACACACCAAGGGGAACTAGGAACTACATTTCCCCTATTCCAAGTGATCCTTCACCATACTTATATAAAGACCTAGCTTTTTATATGAAATACATCTCATATGCCCTATGTAGAGTCTTAGGTGTAGACATTGGAAGGGAAAGAGTATCATCAGACATGCTGATGATAATTTTAGAGTTGAAGAGTCCTTATGTGAGTACCGATTATGATTACATTCAATATGTAATCGACATATGCACCAAGGATTTGTTGATATTTAGAACAAAGTAGGAAGCCCTAAGTTCCTGCAGTACTCATTACTTATGCATCTCATTATGTTCTACAACTTCAACATTATGGATCAATCAAATTTGCATCTTAGAAGGTTTTATCATGGATAGATCAACCCTGTGCAGTTATGGTTAAGGGTATTGAACTACACTTCTAGGGAGCATGAGTTTTGTGTATTTGAGAATTGGGCAGTTTACCCATTGTTGAGAAATCTAAGGGTAGATATGACCAAAATTCTAGTGAAGGTACTCCAATTATTGAGACCTTGCCAATTTCTAGACAAATGGAATAGAGATCATAACTGGGGTGACTTCTATTATCACCAAAATTTTACACTAATCAGAGTATATGGTTGTTCAAAACCACCACATATCTTGCCTTATAGAGTACCACCCAGAATTGCAATAATGGAGTTTTTATGGCAGCTTATGTTAACAGATAGAGAGAGCTTAGCCTCACATAGGAAAGGGACCTTCACACCAAGGTAGTTGATTTCCTTAGATTTCACAATTGGAAAGAGGGCCTAATGACCCTATCAATGGCTGGTTGAGGCACTACAGGATGAATGTTTCCCTATATAGATATATTGACATAGAGGGCTTTATAGAAAGTGCCAAGAAACTTTTGACACCTACCATCCTGATTACCAAAAGGCATTAGCGTTGTAAGGAAGATGATTTGATCATAAAAATTCTTGAAGAGGATGTAATTGCAGAAAGATTGACAAAGTATCATGATTTGATGGATTTGGAGCAGCAATTAAAGAGGAAAGGGATCCCATTTGGTGGATATTTCCTAGGTATGCCCTATCTATAAATATTAGAAAAGATGATTGAGTCACATGGCTTACTCAGTAATCAAATTAAAGATAAATATAGAGGTTCCAATATGCAATCATCGTTAGTGTACAATAGTAGGTACTCCATCCATAGCCCACCACCCCAGGATCAACCACCTCATAATGAGGAAAACAATATTGACTTGAAAGAAGTACATGAGATTGCGGTGGATGTAGATCCCCCACAAAAGAAAAAAAGGGTGGAAGCAGGGGAGCCTTCTGTTGCAAGAACAAAGGAGAAGAAGAAAAAGGATAGAATTAGTGCACTATTCACAGGGTCTAGTGCTTATGATCATCAACTAAGAAAGTTTATAAGAGAGGGAAAGAAAAAGAGGGAGGACACTGATGACAATGTTGAGATGCCCCTCATTTTGTGCCAAGATGAAAGGAAATTATAGCAAGAGGAGTTCCTGAAGGATGATGAATTCATCAAGACTAAGGAGTTCAAGGACTTCCTTATATGGGCTAAGAAAGAGAAAGTTGGAGCCCAATTGAAATCACAAGGAGGAGATGCCATTATGAGTGAAGTATTACAAGCCCTCCAAGCATATGACCCAGAGTTTGAGAATATGACTCCTGATGAGGCAAGACAACTTGTGAAGTCCAGTGGTATACTCCTCGTAGAAGGATGGGAGTTTTCCTTAGCCTTTATAATAGATCAAATCAGAAGACAACCTAATGTTAAGATCTCTACAGAAACACAAATAGGAGAGATGATAAAAGGCTATGGCTATGATTCTAAATCTCAAACCCTCACAATGTGGTATCTTTCTTGTAAGAATAAAAAGCCATCACTGATTAACGTTCAAGAGAAGATTGAGGGAGACAAGATAATATGGTCTATACACAATACAGGAGACCTAGAGATTTCCCAAGACTTGACCCATTTTTCTCACTGGAATAAGGCAAAGGCAGTACATATGTCTAATAGATATCAAAAATTATTTGATGAAACAAGCCTTATTTCCAAGGATAGAGAACTAGGTCTGATGAAGATTAGTGCAATGAAAAAGATAATTGCAGACCTAACTCAAAAATTACAAGAGATGCATGAGTTTGCTCCTGCTTTACCTAAAGAAGGAATAGATGATGAGCTCCAGAATGAAGATATAGGCTATGCTACATTAGAAACAAATAAGGAAATTAAAGAGCATAATGAAGTTGTTTTGGGATCCTTAATGCAAATTTTACAGCATAGGGTAGATGTATTAAAAGATAAAGTTGATATAGTTTATGGTTCCTATGGAAAATTACATGGCTTAAAAGTTGAAATGAATAATTTTGTATGAATTTTTAACCCCTGCTTTGCAACATGGTCAGTAAGGAAAATGTTATTTGAGAGGTTAGCATCATTTCAACCATTAAGATCAGATTTTCCAGAGATTGTAACCCAAGTAGGAGAAGAGATAGATCAGATTGGGGTGACCTTTTCCTTTTTCAAAGGCAAGGAACATCAAATTGAGGCCAGAATTAATATGTTTGGGCCTTACTACAATAAATTTGTGCGATCAATCAGGTCAGAGGATAATCAAATAAAGCCATTTGGAGTATGGAGCACAAAAATTGACACTTTATTACATAGTAAAGAGGTATATGTTTCTAGCAATGGCGAATTGGATATGGAGAAGTATAATAAGATTTTAGATGAGGCCTTTAAGGCCGAAACATATTTCAATAAATTTATAACAGATGTCAAAAGTATTACAGATGCTAGGTGGGAAAGGAAGAAAACACAACTTGAAAATATTCAGAGCTTTAATTGGCCAGCAGAGGATGATGTCACAACATGGGATGTTCTTACAAATCCCAAGAAGAAGAAGCCTACCACTGTTGAACTTAATATTATTGATGAAGAGTAAAAAGACACCTGGCACCTAATCTTTGAGCACAAGAAGGTTAGTCATCTTGAAGACTAGTGTAAATTAGCCTATAATGGCTGTCACTAGGTCTCACTACAAATATTGGAGGCTATCCTGAACACATATAGACAAAGGTTCCAGTAATCACAAGAAGACAAGATCAAATCTAATTTCATTCTTCATTTTTGTCCATCCATCATTTGGTCTTTTCTTATCTTTTGTCCTTTTCTATGTTTTAGGGTTAGGTCTTAAACCATCTGAAGCTTGTTGCATCCTTACTTCTTAAGGATTCCAAGATGGTATTAGACTATATATAGAGCATGTTGTAAATTTTTTAAGGATGTTGGAATATAATTATAAGGTAGACTACTAAATTTTGTCTGAGTCTCAGTATATTTTGGTCTATTGAATGTATTTTGAAGCAGTTAGACATTAATAAAATACATTGTAATCTCTATTTTATATCTTGTGTTGTCTCTTTTTATTTCTATTCAAGCTTTTATATATTTAGTTTGCAAGGCATTTAAATATATCAATTAAAAGGTAATTGTGCAGTCATTTGTGAGGTCCTTCAAGGAAGGAGTAATTCTTTCAGATGATCCCAGAAAGCTGAACATTGGTATTACAATCTGATAAAAAAGTTGTAGGAGTGAATGGATATTCTATAAGGCATTCTATCTAGTTTTTATGTATTTTCATTAATCACTTAATTGTGGATTTACATTTGAGATTGACTCTATTGCCCATAGGATTAGGCACTGGTTTATGGTTTGGCAAGTAATTGTTCATCATCCAATATTTAAAATCAATCAATTACACTTCATTCATAAAAATCATATATTTTCAAGTAATTATAGTACAGGATACAATCTAGTTTGTTGATTCCTTCAAGAGAGAATCAATAGGTTAACCTTCCTAAGTTCAGAGAGTTGTAAAAGGAAGAAGGATGAGAATACTTATCACATTACTGATTTCTATTGTCAAGATAGTGATTTGGCTTATTAAGCTCTGTATCAAATTAATCACAGTCAATTTCATAGGTTTCTATTTATTGATATAGTAAAAGGTAATTAGAAAACTAGTAAAAGACTTAATCCACTGTAATAAATACTGCAAGTTAGTAATTATTTAAAGGTAATACCTTCCTGAGTCTGTGGAGCTCAAAAAAGGAGGATTTTATCCAATCCTCATCAATTAGGATTTTCTTGCATAGATTAATTTTGAAATATACAAGAGGAAGCATTCATAATGTTTTAAGATTCTTTCAAGAAAAATCCCTAACAAGTCATAAAGTTGTGGATTGCAGAAAAGGAAATCATTCTTCCAGTTGTAAATGACATGATCATAACTCAATAATATGTCCGAAGGTGAGAAAGAAGAATAATATTGTCAAAATAAAAAGGATTAGATATTTTTCATGCAACAAAAATGATCACATTACTAGTCAATGTGCTAATAAGAAGAATGAAGAGAGTGGAAATAAAATTATTATTCACTTCAGATGTAACATATTTGAACACATTGTTAGATATGAAAGAAGAAAGAAATTGAAAAAATGTGGTTCAGTAAGAATGAACAAGAATGTGCAGAAGAACGATTAGGTTAAGAAGAAAAAAATGGATACAAAAGGTTAGAATTAATGCAGGAAGCTGACAAAGGAAAAGAGAAGATAAAAACAAATAAGGGAAATAAGCATAGAAAAAATTTAAAGAACAAGAAGAGTAAGGATAATATTGTTAAAGCATAAAATCTTAGAGGAAATTCGGGGGTAATTTCCCATGCTAATGAGAACTAAGATACATAGATTTGCATCAATCCAGAGCAATTATTGGTGATATCATTCAAGCTAGATTGATGTTTTGGAGGCTACTAGTTAGGGGGATTAGTAATCATGGTAAGATATGGTTGCAGATAAGGGAGAGAAGAGAATGATTAATTAGAGAATATTAGAGAAGAGTTGCACCTTTTTCATTGATTTCAAAGGGGGAGAGAAGCATGTGAAAAACAAGTTCAAGTTGAGGAGAGAAGAGATGATGAGAGAGAAGCATGTGAAAAATAAGATATACTTGCACATAAGAAAGAGTTTCAGTTAAAGAATAAGAGTGTATATCAAAGGGGGAGTAAATGATGGTGAGAAGAGTGACATTATCAAAGAAGGGGAAGCCTGTTCCTAGGAGGACTAGAGATAGAAAGTTCTAGAAGTAAGTAGAGTTAGAGATACTTTGAAGGATAATTGTGGATATTGTTGGTAGTACTATTGATTGTGTATCTCAAAGGGAGATTGTGTTGGTTTTTGATTGCATTATTTTTTTCACATCATATGTTTCCATAAATTTCAAAGGGGGTGATTATTGGAAAGTTGGATTTGTTTTCATTGATGTCAAAATATTAATAGGATTACTCAGAAGGTTTGATTGTTTGATGCCAACATATATGTTGATAGTTTTGTCAGTGGAATAGGATGTTCATAGGTTTGGTGAGGATGAGTCTTAGAAAATGAGGGATTAGGAACCTCATGGGATGATTTTGAGGTTTTATACATTGTCCATTTCAAGTTTTAGGGGTTGACATGAAGATTTAGATGAGTTATTACTTCACAGATGGTGAATAACAGATAATGTTGCCGATAGTAAAGTGACTGAGTCACAGAGATTGGTTTGGTGAGAATGCTCAAGTTGATATTTTTGGTTGTGCATCAAGGAGTGTGTTTGAGACATACATGGGTGTCCTCAATTCAAAGGGTTAGATATCTAGAGGTTTGCAAGGCATTTTTTAGAGGGTATAGTTGTTGGTGACAACGTTCTTGAGGTTTGGCATAAGATATGCTAATAAATCCAATAGTGTGGATGGATTTAGATTTTTTAGCAGTATTCATGATGTTTTTTAGCGGTATTCATGATGCCTATGAATATTATTGGATTATGTGTCTAATGATTTGGTGGTATACATAGATTAAGGTGATGATTTTTGGAGGTAATTTTAATTTGATGTTAATTTTTCTTGTGTTCTTGGATGACTTGATCAGTAAAACATTTTAGGGCAATCAGTAAAATTTTTATGTAAGAATTATGATCTCGAGGTGATTATGATGGATAAAATCATGTTGGATCAAATTTTCTTTGATCAGGATCCTTTATTTTGGCGCAGTGTGATGGAAATTTAAATTTAGGTCTTTTGGACCTAAGTTATCAATAAAGGGTGATGAATTAGGGCAAAACATATGGTTGTGCATGTGAAGGATTGATCATAGATTCCTATGATTTATTGTAGAAGAAATTGTGAAGATTTATTGAAGGTTGAAGTGCTCATCTAAAGGAGTTAGAGAGGATTTTAACTGAGATCTATATTATACTTTATTCAGACTAAATTTGGCATAAGTTAGATGCTACTATTCAGATCATAAATATCATATTATTGTTTGATTGACCATTCTAGTGGTCTTGTAAGATAGTGAGCCTTCTTGTAAAGGGTTGTATCCCATTTGAGAAATGAGCTCTAGAAAGTGTGCCTAAGTGGAATTTCATTCCCCATAATTATAATAAGGATATACTTCTAACAAGGTATTTTATTATTATGGGTGATCAATCCCACTGTGGGTTTTCACCTAACAGGGTTTCCATGATATAAATATATTTTTCAAAGATTTGTGGATGTATTTATGGTATTTGAGTACATTATTATTTTACTTGGACCAGTATTAGGCTTTAAGTATTAAATAATAGTGAAAGTTAGAAAAGTTTAGGAACAACTGATTCACCCCCCCTCTCAGTTGTTCACTACCTTATTTCCTACAATATATGGCTATCAAGATATCTACCCATGATCTATATGCCTAATGGAAAGCATAATAACAACAGATAATAAATATTATAGGATAAAACTATATTCTCATGAAGAATGTAATAGACTAGATGATAGTACATAGGAGAACCCTTGATTAAATAGGTCAGGGTGAGACACGATAAGGCATAAGATTATGACAACTGCATTAATCTTATGAAATAATACATAGGGTGATAAGAGATCACCCATCTAAGGTATAAACATGATAGTACATGACACATACACTATAGGTGAAAAATTGATAGTGTGACACATCCACTAAAGGTGGATCACCCTCTAAATATGGAAAAGTGATAAAGTGATAAGTCCATCAAAGGTTGAAATCCCAGTTAACATGGAACAATTATAATGTGATAACACCACTAAAAGTAGAAATATTTATGTGGTCCTAAAGTAAATATAAGTATATATGTGTTTATAATATAGGAGATGAACTTACGAGATACAAAAATTAAACATGTTGTGTGTGAATTTAATACACCTTCATGAGATTGATTTATTTAACTACAATTCTATGGAAAAACGTAAACAATTTAAACTAAAGAATTGCATTTAAATAAATAAATATCTCATGGTTCTCTAACTAGTATGCTAGTAAAGCTCTCAGCCTTAATCTCTACTAGTGACAATCCTAGAATGAGAAATTGATACAAAAATATGCCTAATCTAGCTCAATTCTCTTAAATGATCATGATTATGTATCCAAATGCAACAAAAATGCTCTCCATGATGCTCAAATTTCTATGAAATTGCTCAAATATTCTCAAGATTTCTCAAGATTACCTATAGGTTTGATGATATGCATTCAAATTTTCTGGGATTGATTATGCTTTAAAATGGCTTGTTTTTATAGCAAATTCCCAAGGGTAGGGGGTAGAGTTGATCATGATTAAGCCTTGATTAGGTGAAAGGATTTGAGATGGTTTCAAATGGGGGGAAAATTTAAATGATTTTCTCAAAGGTTGGGACAAAGGGACAAATTTGAGAGATTGAGATTTAATTTTGAAAATGAGTGATTGAGATTCAAATTTAGGAGTGATCCATGTGCTCTGTGTTCTCAATTCTAATTGGTTTCTCAAATTCATGTTGAAAGATATTAGGATTATTTAATTCAATCAATTAATTAAATTATCCATGTAGGGATGAATAGGTTCAATTTGATTTTTGATTAAAACTATACAATTAATTGATTAAAATCAATTATATAATTTTGATTGATCATTCTGGGCTTATATTTGATTATTTGATATCATTATTAATTAATCCTTTGACTTAACTTGATTTTGTCCACTTTGATTGATAAATGTCCATTTGAATTGATTTTGATCCATTTTGAAGCATTTTGAGCATTTTGCTGAGATTTGCAGATTTTGATGATTCTAAGACACCTGCCCAGTTTTGGGTGTCTACAAATGCCCCTCTTTGATTTGATGTGCGAAGTGCATTGATTCAAAGAAAATTGCATGTCCTGATCACTTATTTGATACTGAATGATTGATTGATAAAACTGATTTGATTTGATAGCTGATTGATTGATTGATAAAACTGATTTGATTTTATAGTTGATTGATTGATTTGAAACCCTGATTTAATAACTGATTTGAAGCTCTAATCTGATTACCTGATTGGATAAAATACCCTGATTTGATGATCGATAAAACCTGATTGATTTGAAACCTTGATAAGATAACTGACTGATCATTGATTGATTTGATGCAGAATTTCCCATTGATAAAATTTTGAATTTTCAATGCCCTAGATTTGATATAGATATGATGAAAAATCTTGATTTAAACTTTCGATCTGGATATGTTGCCCCCTCAGGAAATGAATCGAGATGATGGTAGATGATTTGGTTGATTTTGGGGAATTGAGATTCATTTCTCGATAAAATCACTTTGAAAATACCCTAGTAGTGAGAGAATATAATGAGAACAACTATGATTAAGAAAACATTGTTGATGTTTTAGATAAGGTGATGATGATTAGATATCACGTGATAGAAGTCAGAATCACTTGGTTGATGTTGCATTGATGTCAATCAGATAGGATAAGTAGGTTGATGGATTGATTGGATAAACTAATAATTTGCTCTCAAGATCTAGAGAGACAAACAAATGGATTGATTTGCCTTCCTCAAGATCTAGAGTTAGGAAATTTGATGCACTCAAGATGAGAAAATGGATGATAGGATAAATGATTGACGTTAGATGATCAATTGGATGATTCGACTGATTGATATTTGATTGGATTGGATTTGATGGGAAGATTAATAGTGGGAGGATGATAGATAGGGGTATTTGATATGATTCAGGTGTAGATTTAGGTACAAGTAATGAAGATAATTAGGTTTCCCCTAGTTTATCAGATGGTGAGGTTGCCCCTAGTTGATCAGATGGTGAGGTTTCCCCTAGGTGAGCAGATGCATAGTGATGATATCCTTGATGTAGCATTGATCAATTTGATGAATTAGAAATTTGATGATGTTGAGTAGGACTTTGATTATGTAACCATGATTAGCTTTGACCCCCTTGATTAAGGAAAATACCATAAACATGCAATTAATCTATCATGAAAATGTAATGAAATGCAACTAATTGTCACTAGCTTTAGCAAAAAAATGTCATAGAGATATATTTTCATCATTGAGCATTGTGGGACCAGAAAGAAAGTACAACCATCACTGACCACATCATGATGATATGAATACCGCTTTTAATCACATTTTGGTAACCTTTTAGGAAACTAGTACAACCTTCACTAGTTGAATAACCAACTATGGGAGTATGAATATTGGTTTCAATGGATTCAATGTTGCAAGTGGATTTTGGTATTAAGATATGGAAGATCTAAATAGACAAGGTATCATTTTGTGTAAACAAACAAAGGTTAACCCTCCTCCCTAATGAAAGTCCTTGATGGTTCTTTGATGACCATTTCATTAGATGAATTCACACAAGTTAGTGAATTTTCCTCAAAATAGTCACACAAAAGTCAAGAAAAACATCATGTCTCCATCATCGCCAATCTAGTCAAAACATCATCTATTAACTAAAAAGAACATGACTTGAAAAGGTCAATGAAAATCATAAAAAATTTCAAGTGTTTTGCAATGTATCAAGATTTTCAATAAGAATCCCAAACATTCTGATCATTTAGATGTTGTTGATTTTTAATCCTGATAAAATAAGTCAATGAAGTTCAAGCATCAAGTTATGTAATCAAACTGTTTGGATTGAACAATGATATCCATCAAAGGTTCACAAATATCTCTCCTCTAAAATTTTGAAAATCTGCTTCTGTCGTGTGACCAAAATGTAGCACTTTTAAATCCGTTGGGTATCAAAACCAATGATTTGCCCCCAAGTGATAAGTGAAACCATGTGAATCTTGGGCAAATGACACTGAGTTTGTGACAATGCAGCTCAAAGACTTTATGCAAGATTTTTGGATTTTTGGATTTTTTTAATGTTTTTAGATTTTTAAAGATTTTTTGTTTTTTTAGAGATTTTTTTAATTTTAAATTTTTTTTAATATTTTAGAATTTTTTTTTATTTTTTTATTTTTTTTTATTTTTTTTATTTTATCATCTCTCAAACAAGATCACAGTGGTTTTCCCCCAATGTCTAGCAAGGTATATGACATGAAGGATGAATTTGCAAGCTGGTGGATTAGAGATGGAAAGGTCATGATGGATGAAGCATGTGAATGTAACCCATAGAACCATCTCCTCAAGATTACCCAAGCTAAGAAAAAAGGATATAGAAATGCAAAACATGTTTTTGGATAGGCAATGGAAGCCAATGATGCAGTTCTAGATAGCATATGGGATAAGGATCTATTGTCATGAAAGCATGTGATCCAAAAGAGTGGACATGTCAAGAGGTTTTTGATAACAATTTTTGCACTTTATGTCCTTCATTTTCGATCAAGACCAATGGATCAATTTGGGTAAGATGTGGATAGGATAACACAATCAGGATAAAGGGATGATGGATGTTATGAGGGGATGATTTTGGGATGATGGAAAGACTACTTAGGAATAATGAAGGTGGATTAGGAAGAAGCAAGATCATGATAGGGTAGCATGGATGCAACAAGTAAATAAGTTGATGGAAAGGATAATGGTGTCAAGATACTTGATGCTCATGGATATGTTCAACCTTATCAAGACCAAAGTTAAAGTAGGGAATATGGATTCAAGTGATATAAATGATAGGAAGATGGAGGATAGCATGGATGAAACTTGCCCCCAAGTGTAGAGTGCAAGAGGAGGAATTGCACATGATGCTTGTTTACCAGGTTTTCATCATGGTACTTTCCCAAGGTGCCACAAGAAGTGGGTTTCACAATAGGATGGATTGATTTATCTTTAATTTTGCTACCAAGGCACTTTTCTCTTTTTTCAATTTTTTTCCTTTTTTGTTCTTTTTTTTTTTGTATTTTTCAAAATTTCCCCAACATCTGGATCTTTGGACAATGCTCTTCTGAAAGATATGCTATAATAAACCATGAATATGGCTAGGATGCTCAAATATATTGATAAGGTGATGATAAAGGATAGATATGGAAGATAAGGGTAGATGGTGATGAAGGTTTTATGCCATAGATTGGATAAGAGGGATGGAAAGATGGAAAGTATGTGTTGGATAATGAATGTGAGGATAAGAAGAAGGAATGTTTTGGATGGAAATGTTGGCAAGATCAACTATGACACACACTTTGAGGGGTGGTGGAATGATGGAGGAACAATGGATGAATGAAGTGAGGATGTAGCTAAGATAGTGGATTTTAGGATATAGGAACCCAAAGAAGACTTGGAAAGTGGAAAATATTTGCAAGGAGATGGAATGGAAGCCTTTGGAAGCTTGAATGTCAAGTTTGATTTTTCTTTTGTGTGCAAGTCTTTCAAAAGTGACTTGGGAATCCCCATAGTCTTAGATTTTCTTTCTTTTGTGATGATTTTGAATGCATTTCTTCAATGAGGGATTTTGGAACCCACATTTTCTTTGATTTTTCTTTTTGTTTGGTGGACCTTTGCGGCCTTTTGGATATTTCATTTTGCTTTGTGGACCTTTGCGGCCTTTTGGATATTTCTTTTTTCTTTTCATTCACATGTAGATTAGATGGGACATGGCGATTTTTATACACATGTGGATTCTTATATTTCTGATTTTTATATTGCACATTCAAATTGCTTCCAAAAGACTTAGGAATTTTGGGTGAATGGGAATAATATGGAGGGTTCATATGGATTGGTGTTTGGAAATTCTTCAAGTATGTATTCCTTCGTTGATCTTGGTACATGGTAGGGTAAGTGAATGGAGAGTTAGGAATGGTAGGTATGGTTGATGGAGAAATATATGGAACTAATATGGATGGAAGGGACGAACACTTTAGTTTTGGGACATACGAACCTAAAATGGATTTGGAGGATGGTGAAGGCATATGGTTGCATTTGAATGGATGGAGATAATGTGTGAAAGGGATATCAATATCTTTGGAGTGAGTTGCATTTTCGAGGTTCTCATCTTTAAGATTTATCTTTATACCAATAGGCTCATGAGTAGCTTTCATAGGAGAAAATTTGATAGGATCAAATGAATCTTGAAGGGATTTATTATCATGCAATGAATTTGGAGGAATGATGGTTGGTTGAGGTGAATATGGAGGATCATGACAAGGAGTTGATGGGATACTTTGATCTTGACAAGGATCTTTGGATGTTGTAGAGAGGGTGCTTTGCTCTTGATTTTCAATATGTTCATTGGAAATGATGGAAGGGATATCTTGATCTTGCTTGGGAATTGGACTAGGTATAAAGCTTAGAAGGACACTTTGTTTGTGAAATGGAAGGATATCGGCTTGGAAGACATAAAAGGGTGCAAGGGGATCATCACAAGCTTCTATGGATATGGGACCTTCATTAAATATGGGAGGGGATTGTATAACATATTGATCTTGATCTTTATTGATACTTGTTTCTTTTCTCTTTGGATTATCCTCTTGACATGGAGCCACTTCTAAGGACAAGGTAGATGCTTGGATATGCGTGGGAATGTTTGGAAGAATGATGGAGAATCCTTTTGAATAGGCATTGAAGCACATGAAGCTTTGGGGTCCAAGATCTTTGAAGCATGGAAATAATTTGCAGAAAGATGTAAAGTAGCTTGGGTTTCTTTTAGTGGTAGCCCTTGAGGGTAGACATAGTCAATGTGGAAAGTATCATCATTAGACTCACTCTTTCATGGAGGAATTTTGGATAGTTGTGAAGCTTTGTGAGATGGACGAAGGATGAAAGGAGTAAAGGCCATGGGAGAAACCTTGCTAGATAGAGGTTTGTGCATTAGCTCTTTCTTTAAAGTGGTACCTTTCTCTTCATTATCTTTATTATCTTGATTTCAAATAGGGTGGTAATGAAATTTCCCTTTATCCAAGATAGGTTTGTTGCACTTGGGTGATCCCACAATAGTGGGTTACACTTTTTGGGAGGAAGGATTTCACCCTGAAAAGTGTAGCCCATGAAAAACACTTCATACTTTCGATCAAAAGAGACAAATACTTCCGATTGAAAGTACCAAAAATGGGTACTTTTGATCAGAAGTTACTTCTGATCGAAAGTAGCTAAGTACTTTCGATCGAAAGTACTTAGCTACTTTCGATTGAAAGTAGCTAGATCAAATTTGGCATATATTACAACCCGCCAAAATAGTGAAAATCACTGTTTCGGCTGGGTTGAAACTCTATGGGGGCATCTGAAATATCAGGCGTTGACTCAACAGGTTTTTCACATTTTCATTGCAGTTTTTAATAGTTTTTAATATATAATGTTTGTATATATAATGTATATTATTTTTAATACATTGTTTGTTTATATGCACATGTGTATATATGCATGTATATATATGTGTGTGTGTGTATATATATATATATGTGCATATATATGTGTATATGTGCATATATATGCATGTATGTGTATATATATGTATATATGAGTATATATGTATATATACATGCATATATGCACATATATACATTATATATGTGTGTGTATGTGTATGCACATGTATATATGTAATTTATATATGTAATATATATGCATTGAATGTGCACACACACACACACACACACACACACACATATATATGTACATGCATGTGTGTACATGTCACATATTATGTACACATGCATGTGTATATGCACATGTATATATGTACATGTGTATGTCATATATATATATATATATGTGTGTGTCATATGCACATGTACAAGTTGTATACATCATACATGTACATGTATATGTATGTACACATGTACATGTCATGTATGTCATATGTACATGTATATATACATGTACATGTACATGTACATGTACATGTACATGTACATGTACATGTATGTCATATGTACATGCACATTATATATACATGTCATATTGTACATACATACATACATACATACATACATACATACATACATATATATATATATATATATATATATATATATATATATATTGTACAGTGAATTCTTCAATCTGTTGGGAGCAAGCTCAAACATGAAAACATTAGTGGGTTAGCACATACAATCGATTCAAAAACACATGAAAGAGCAAGCAAGTAACAAAGAACTCATCATAACATCAGATTGAGCTTAAAATAAGTAAATTGCATCCTTTTACTACTTATTTGATTTGCTCTTGATAAAGATATGTAGGTGTGCTCTCTCAAACACACAAAATGCAATGATCCCCAATGCAAATGCAAGATTGAAACAAATGGAGCAATTCAAGAACTAGTATGGAAAACTAGTCTTAAATTCTTCCCAAAGATGATGCTCAAATTGATATGTAAGATACAAGATTGAAAGCTATGATTCAAGAACTATGTTATGTTATGATATGAGATGAAAACTATGATTCATTTTAACCAAAAAGAACCTAGCATGTAATATCTAAGTGATTTAAGCATAAACTAAGAGCATATGAAGACATGAAATCTAGAGCTATGAACTTCTAAATGCAAAATAGCATGATAACAATGCAAATTGAGAGATGGAAAATGAAGAGGAGAAGGCCTCTATTTATAGAGTTTTTTGGAGAGAGGAAGACGCTTGGATGAAGTGGCACCTATGTGGCATCCACATAAAATCCACATAAGGGACACATAGACTTGAAAATATGGCCAATTTTGAGTCAAAATTGACATTTAATATTGAGTAGCTTAATATTTCCAAGTGGGAGACAAAGTTGTAAGAAGAAATTAAAGAGGATTCGGTGCCCATTTTGGAGATAATTTCCCCATGTGGGTGAGCATTCCATTAGCCTTAAAAAGGTTAGGAATCACCCATTAAGCATGATTAAAGGACAGTTAGGTGGGGAAGTATATTTAGGAAATGAGGTGATGGGAGTAGGGTAGGAATAGGGTAGGTTTTAGGGTAGGAATAATAGGTTCCTAGCTAGGGTTTAGATCATAATCCAAATTATATTTATATAAATCATGGTTTAGAAGAATTAGGAATATGGGGGATTTAATAAATGCAAATTTATTAAAAAGGAGATTTTATGAGACAAATGTATTTAAATGAAATACATTAGAATAGTATTTAAGCTATTGATAATTACTAGCAAATGAAACTATTTAATTGATTAAATTAAATAGTTAGAGGAATAAGAGGGAAAATAATATTAATACTAATATTAATATTTTTGGACGTCTACATTTTGCCCCTCTTTGACGTGGTGTCGCAAGTGACGTTACGTAAAAGACAAGAAAATAAGTTGCCCTAGAGGAAGAGGGTTTCTAGGAGTCGTGTTGAAGCAACGATGGTACAGGGTTGTGCCCCCTCAAGAAAAAAATACAATGAAGATGACATTGTGGAATTTTCTTGAAAAAGGATGCAATGGGCAGGAGAAAGGGAGAGGAGGAAATAAATAGAAGCCTTCTGAAATGCAATTAAGAATGCAGCTAAGAATGCAAATGTAAATGAAATGAAATGCAGCAAATGAGCATTGGGGATCCATTTGTGTGTAAAAAAAAATATGGAGAGCACATCTGATTTTGATATTACAATAGGAGGTATGCATCAGGTGTTAGAAAATACAGATGACAAGATTCCTTTGCATGGACTAGACAGTTCAAACAAAAGCACACTGTAAGAGATGCATGTATCAGTAGCCACCAGTCACAACGCATCAAGATATAGCAGATCGAGGTAGTGGTGAGTAGGTTTAGATTGACACAAAAAGATAAAATCAGTAAAGAAGGCCTCATGACCAAGCAGTCATTCAGACTAAAGTTATTGCCATAAACAAGATTGATGTGATGAAAGATTTGAATGTCGACGTTGGAAGGATGCATCCTGACGGGCAGAGATTGGAGTTGATTTGATAAAAGAGATTCGCTGGAAAAAGCTATGAACATGATGGGGAGCAAGGATAGTCGGTCGCAAAATTGATTTGGTGAAAAACATGGTCGCAGTCGCATGAGTCGAAACGTTGCTAAAAACTAAGATCTAGAATGATGTAGAAAAAATGAAGTTTTTATTGCATGATTTTTGATAATATTTTATGTTTTTGGAATTTTGGGAATTGTTTGAATTTTTGGGGTTTTTGAAAATTTTAAATGTTTTTGAGATTTTATGCGTATTCAAGCTGCACAACAAGACAATTTATACAAAAATATACACCGGGGTGGAGGAAATTGGGTGTGGGAAAATTTTGGGGAAAACGGGGGCTATAAGAAGGGCTGGGGGGCTTAAAGAAGGTCATTTGTGAATAGTGAATAGTGAAAACAGAGCTCTAGACTAAAAAGATGGCTGACAAGAGGATGAAGGGGCAGTTGGGGGAGCGCATGTGTACACACGGGAGGCTCACAGAGTGACCGGTACCGGTGAGTAACCTATCTGAGACCATGCATTTATTGTTGTCAAAGTTATTTAATGCTTTGGGTTGGGTTAGGGGGAAATAAATAGGGGTATTTATGATTTTGGACTGGAGATGCTAGTTCTTGAACTAGCATCTGCATAGACGCCAATCCCTGGATCGATGTCTTCGCAGACATTGGTCCTCGAATAGGCGGCTTCGTAGATGTCAGTGTCGGACCGGCATTTTCAAAGACGTCAGACCCAGACCCCCATCTACGAAGACAACAATCTACAGGGAAATAGATCAGAGACGCCATTGTATGAACTGGCATTTTTGGCTGAACCAGCATCTGCGCCTAAAAGGGCAGACGCTGAGGGAAAGGGGAAGGGAGGGACCCGTCGAGGGCCGGGGATGGGTCAGCAAAAGACCGAGGGACAAGATGCCCCATTATGGGAGGGATTAGGTTAGGACCAGAAGGATAGGAGGCTGACATGGTGGATTTTTCAAAATTTTCAAGAGTAGTTCCCACCATTAGGATCACAAGAGCATTGGCCGCTGACCATGGAGTTGGAGCGCCATCAGCTCACAGAGGATGACTGGGGTTTGCTAGTTGTAGTTGGGTTGGACTATGTACCCCATTGGCCTAGGCTACGGGTGCACAATGGGATGATGACCGCATTGATTGAGCAGTGGCACAGTGATACCACCACATTTCACTTGCCTACTGGAGAGGCGGCTATTACCTTGGAGGATGTCTAGCGGATCCTTTGGATACCCATCTGAGGGGCGATTCCTCAATACTAGTTGGAGGATAGTGACCATTTTATGGAGATTTCATTCAGGAGACCGATGAGATGGATCCCTACATACAGGACCTGGATGCCTTGGCAGCTAGTGGTAGATCGGAGACTTCGGCAGGTGGCCCTATATCTGGCGGGACTGATTGGAGGGTGCATGCTAGTTGACCTGGCAGGACATGGTTTTGGCATGGGATTGGCACGAGTACTAGCAGAGATTCTAGAGGAGCGTACCACTTATTGCTGGGGGTATGTTTTCTTAGGATAGCTACATCATGACCTACACATGGCTGTGTACCGTGGGGCACACAACATGGGTATTGGAGTGACACTGATGTTAGTTTGGACCTGGGAACACATTGTAGTATTATGGCCTATGAGAGTTCAAGAGGCGCAACAGCCTAGAGAGCCCTATGCCTATAGATATAGGCTTCCCTTGAGATACACCTCCATCGGCCAGACTGGATATTGGCGGCAAGTCCTAGATGAGGTACAAGTTTTCTACTGGACCCCATACCAACTATGTGAGCCATGGGGGATGATGGACTGGGCGACAAGAGTGGAGGATAATTTTGAGGATTTCCTATACCTATCATACATTCAGATTGATTGCTTTCTATTAGGGAGGACCATCCACCAAATAGAGAGGTATAGACCCTCAAGGGTTATGCGACAGTTTGGTCTATAGTAGGGGGTGGTGGCAGAGGATATCTGATGCAGGAGCATCCTAGTTGTAAGGGAAATCTTGCATCACCCAAAAATATGTGTTTTTCTATTCAATAAGGGCTATTTTGTACAAAGCTGCTATTTTTGGAAACTTACTATTTTTAGTAAGTTGGTCATTTGAACTCAGAATGTT
>MU228428.1:1177187-1190937 GCA_018584345.1 Thuja plicata | reverse complement strand
ATTTTTAGTAAGTTGGTCGTTTGAACTCAGAATGTTCTAATTTTCCAGGTGAAGGTTCATCTTAGTCATATAAGAATGCCAGTTGAATTTCATTGCCAGATCATCTGTATTGGCGAAGTTATTAAGGCTTTACTGTTGAGATTTTAGGGTGCAAAATCTTTGAGCTCAATTTTCAGAACCTTAGAGGCTCTAGATCGAGGTCGAATCCCTAGCTGACTAGCACTTCACAAGTTGGGCACTGTAGATCGTGATCTCCCCTTTCTGAAAAGTGGTTATAATAGCCAATCGGAGCTACGGTTCAAAAGTTATGGCTTCCAGAAGTTGGGCTACCTAATCTCATGTTTTGTAAATATTTAAAGCCGACCCTTTTGTAATAAAAGTGAAGAATAATTAAATGCTAAGGGTAGTTATCCTTAATGGCTAGATTTCTGGAACCTTCTCGGGTGGTGGAAAATTGCCTATTTAAGGAAGGCCCGTAGTGTTTTCGAGGGCAGCTCTAGGTGGTTATTTGAGGCTTTGTCCTATAGATTATTGTAAGGGATGCCCATGTGGCTTTTGATATTGTAATTCTAAAGTTTGTAATTCCACATTTGTGGAGCCAATAAGAAGCCAATTTTTTGTACTTGCAAATTTCTATTGTTTCTCTTTGTTTCTGTCGTGTACTTGTGGTATTAAGGGGAGTCCCCTTCATCAATACCTTACATCCTCATTTCACCAGGGAGGTAGGTACCTGGGGGAGATACACAGATTTTCTTACAGTGAAGGAATCTTGGAGAGACATTGTGCAGCTTGACTTTGTGGCACGTCCTAACGTCATAGATGCAGGGATGACTCTAGAGTATGCAGCATGGTGGGCTACACACACACCATTGCACCTCAAAAACCCCACGCAGGTGGCTGCTCATGAGCAACCGATAGGTGATATGGACGTGGATGATGGGACAACTATAGGGGATGCCCTAGAGACCTCAGTAGCAGGTCAGAGGAGGAGACCACAAAGACAGGTTAGACCTTGTACAGAGGCATAGGCAGGGGCTAGACCTGATCAAGGGCCACAGGGGCCACCATAGGTATAGGGATAGGTGCAGGTGCAGGTGCAGGAACCATAGGTGCCACCACAGGTGTAGGTGCCATAGGGGCCTCCTGCAAGATATGTAGCAAAGGAGACTCACGATACTATCATCGCAGAGCGAGATAGTCTATAGACAGAGTGCACACGACTGTGGGGATTATTGGACATGACGATCATATCTGAGACTAGTCTATAGGCAGAGATGACCTAGATACAGGGGTTACTAATTGTGGAGACAACATGAGATGATAGGGAAGAGGATTCACTGGATAGCCTACAGGGAAGGGTTGATGCAGGGGAGTTTTCCATGGTCCATCTGACATAGGATGCTGGAGAGCTATGTACCAAGATAGGTACTCTTACGGATCAGTTGGATACTCTGACCCTATAGATGGAGTAGGCTACTGAGTAGATTTTGGCATTGACCTCAGAGAGGGATGCAGCACTGCGGTGGGCTGAGATGTACAGGGATGAATGACATATTTCCAGACAGGCAGTCGTTGTAGTTGGGGTCAGGTAGGTTGTGGCCGAGGGATTTTTAGCTCATAGATATGTGAATAGGGCAGGCAGAGAGGCTTCCCACTACCGAGCATTGTATCATCAGCTAGTTCCTAAGGGACAAAGGTGAGATTAATCAGAGAGGTCTCGATCTCAGAGCATAGTGCAGACCTCAGCATCAAAGGGATCTATGGGTATGCTGCCATACCCGCCACCAGAGCAGGGAGGTGGATCCTCACAGCCACCAACATGATTCAGCAGAGGATCATGTGACACACATTTTTACATTTTGAGACATACATGTATATTGGCACGGAGGTGCATGTGATGTATTTTATTGACAGACATTGTATTTTATGGACATTGATATATACATATATGATCGAGGACTCTTATGATGCTTATGATGTATGATGTACATGTTGTGATCTATATGATGTTTTGATGCATATGCCTATATGATTACTGACATTTGGTTCTTGTAGGATGTGATGTATATGTATGACCTGTTGTGTATGCACGATGGTTTCATGATTATATATATATGATGTATGACTTATGCAGGGTGGATGATGCTATATATATGATGTACTGATGTGTGTGGATGCAGGATGTGATGTGTTTTTAGGATGTATGCAAATGTATAATGTGACAATTTATGAATGCTTCTAAATGAGTTTTTAACAACGCAAGACTAAAATGAATCTTAATGAAGTAACTATGCAAGACATGAAATGAATCTAAATGAATTAACTATGCAAGACATGGAATGAATCTAAATGAATTAACTTATGCAAGACATGAAATGAATCTAAATGAATTAACTATGCAAGATATGAAATGAATCTAAATGAATTAACTATGCAAGATATGAAATGAGTCTAAATGAATTATGCAAGATATGAATGAATCTAAGTGAATTATTTATGTAAAGTTCTAAAATGATACTAACTAACTTAATGATAATTAATGCAATTTAATGATGGACCTAACATGATGATTAATGTGACCTGAATGATGGATCTAATGCAATCTAATGATGAATCTAATGGATCTAAAATAATGAATAATGAATCTAAAATGATGAATAATGCAACTTAATCTTAATGATAGATACAATAATGATACTAAATGCAACGGATGTGATGGATGCAATGGGTGCAATAGTACTCATATTTTTTTGGTGTGTCACAATCAATTGATAAACCAGACAAGCGGACTATGGAGGATTAGGTAGGTAATGTTAGTAGGACAATGACCCAGGATGTTAGCACGATGGTGAGAAGATTGAATATGTCATGAATATACAAGGATCAAACTGAGCGATTAATTACAAGACATCAGCAACAACAATTATGTACAAAGGTTGCTACCGATATTTGATTGGATCATGTTGTTTGTCTTGATGTGTGAGATAGTGTAGTATGCTGATTGATTAGTTCAAGAGGAGAGATACATCCTATGAGAACCCAAAGATGTGATGATCTAGATTTAAGTTGACGAGAGGAAGGATACATCCTCAATAGACTCATTTCCAGAAAGATGGGACTTGTGCACTGTGATCAAACTATAGAACCAACGTAGGATTTTAGTAGCGCAACTATATCATTTCCCACACAAGGAGTAACTCAGGACACGATAAATATATAGGACTAAAGCTCATGGTTTGGGATGGTGCAACATATGGACAGCAATATACAAGATTATGTGTACAAAAGCTCAGGATACGAGATAGGAGGATCATTTCAAACTAGTGCGTATAATATGCGAACACCCAGGGAATATGGGAAATGCAAAGATTAATGGATATGTGGTGCTGGTGATGGAAGGAAATGAGATTTTGATAGATAATGGAATGGTCCATTATGTGTGATGCCTGTTTCTAGTTTTTCATCACGCATACTTGTCCAAAGCGCCTAATTGCCAAGTTTTCACTATTGGACAAAAATTTGCTCTTTATTTTTCTTTTTGATTTCTTTGGATCTTTTTGATGTTTTTGATATTGCCCAAGTGCCTGTTTACCAGGTTTTCACTGGGACAACCATTTTTTTAGCTTCATTTTTCTTCTTTTTCAGAGATTTTTTCAGGACTATTTTATATTGTTTTTGTGCTTTCTTCAGGACTTTTTATACTTTTATGGATTTTCTCAGATAACTAGAATGAACAACCAGTCGTCAGGTATAGAAGTACCTGAGATGAATGATGTTGATAGGATCATTCAATAGTTCTCCTTCAGGAGTGGAGAGTTGATATGCCCCAGAATCGAAGCATGCAGTGACAACATATGGGCCTTGCCAGGTGACTTCAAACTTGCCATTCCTTTCCTGATCAGTACCCACTTTCTAATTTTCCTTTAGTACAAGGTCCCCTACTTGGAACTGGCATGGGTGGACCTTCTTGTTATAGTTTTTCTTGAGTCTATTCTGGTAAACAATCAACTGATCATAAGCTTGTTGGTGCTTTTCATGTAGTAGATCAAGCTGTGTGAGTCGTGCCACTCAGTAATCTTCATCATCAATCAGGCCTCTTAGTGATACTCGGAGGGATGGTAATTTGACCTCAATTGGTAAGACTGCTTCAACATCGTAGACTAGGGAATAAGGAGTAGTACCAGTAGGAGTATGGTAGGAAGTGTGATATGCCCATAGGGCGGGGTTGATTTGGAGATGCCAGTCATGACCAGTATCATTGACAACTTTCTTAAGGATTTTTAGGATGGTTTTATTAGTTGCCTCAGCTTGGTCATTACCTTGTGGGAAATATGGACTGGAGAAATGGTGATGGATATGGAGGCGAGCACAGAGATCATTGACATGTTGATTTTCAAATGGTGTACCATGATCTATGAATATGGTGGAGGGTATGCCAAAGCAGCAAACAATGTGATAGAGGATGAATTTGGATATCTAGACGCTAGTAGTGTGTGAGAGCGGAATTGCTTCAACCCACCTTGTAAAATACTCTGTAGCCATGATTATGTACTTGTGGCCTTTAGATGAGAGGGGAGTAATCTTACCAGCGAGGTCAAAACCCCAACAAGAGAATGGCCAAGGAGGCGCAATAGGTCTGAGGTCCCGAGCAGGAGCATGGATCAAATTAGCATGCTATTGGGAAGGTAAGCACTTCTTGACAAACTCACAAGCATCATGTTCCATTGTAGGCCAATAGTATCTTGTACGTAGAAGTTTCTTGGCTAGGACCATGCCACTCATGTGGGCACAATAGATTCCAACATGTACCTCTTGTAAAGCCTGGGTAGCTTCATTTGCATCTAAACACCTAGAGAGCACGTTGTGATAGCCTCGACAATAAAGGGTGTTGGCTACAAGGGTGTATCGAGAAGCTCTACGAATAAATTTTTGGCATTGGGTTGCAGTGAGGTGAGGAGATATGATGCCATTTTATAGGTAATCTTGGATATCGTGGTACCACAGGGACTGGGGACCAACCAAGACACATATGCAATTCAATTCATCATTCTCATAAGCAGGAGCATGAATTTTCTCAACTAAGAATTTTTATTATGTAGATTCATGAGGAATCTCTAGGAGGGAGCCAATTGTGGCAATTGCATCAGTAGCCTTGTTCTATAAGCATGGTACCTGTGTGATCTCTAAGTGGAGGAAGTGTTCTTTTAGTTTATCAACCATCTGCTTATATGGTGTTAATTTGTTGTCTTTGGTTTGATACTCATCTAGGACTTGTTTGATGATGAGTTGGGAGTCACCAAAGACATGTATATATGTGATGTTCCATTTTATGGCCATGCAGAGTCTTGTGATTAGTGCCTCATATTCTGCAATGTTATTTGTGTAGGGAAATCCCAATTTGAATGACATAGGGATGTAGTCACCTTGAGGTGTGACAAAAAGTATTCCTACCCCTGCACCATGAGCTATGTAGGACCCATCAAAGTAGAGTTTCCAAGTCAGTTGTTCTTCTATCATGTATAAATTCTCATCTGAAAATTCTGTGACCAAAGGATAAGCATCTACCAATGGCACTTTTGCTAGTTGGTCAGCGATGACTTGCCCTTTAATGGATTTTCTGTCGACATATTGAATATCAAACTCGCTGAGCAACATAACCCATTTTTCCATTTGACCTGTGAGTGTAGTCCTGGAGAGTAGGTACTTGAGAGGATCCACCTTTGAAATGAGCTTGGTTGTATTAATAAGCATATAGTGGCAAAGTTTTTGAGTGGCGAAGACCACTGCCAGACATGATTTTTCCATCGGAGAATAATTGAGCTCATAACCCACTAAGGTTCGACTGGTATAATAAATAGCTCTTTCTTTGCCTTCATCATCCAATTGAGCAAGGAGTGCCCCTAGTGCTATGGTAGTAGTATAAATGTATAGGATGAGTGGTCAACCAGGTACAGGTGGTACCAAGATGGGTAGATTAGCCAAGTATTCTTTGATTTTGTCGAAACTCTTTTGACACTAAGAATCCCACTTGAATGTGTTGCATATTCGCAGGAGATGAGTGAATGGTTGGCACTTGTCTGCTATTTGATAGATGAAACAGTGCATAGATTGTAGCTTTCCTTGGAGCTGCGTAGTTGTTAGAGTGTTTTTGGTGGAGGCATTTCTATGATAGCTTGTAATTTCTTTGGATCAATTTCTATGCCTCATCTAGATACAATGAACCCTAGGAGTTTTCCTGATGTGACCTCAAAGACACATTTATTAGGGTTGAGCATTAAGTAGTAGTGTCCAATTCTATCAAAGAAGCATTCCAGAACATCTAGGTGATCTTCTCTTTTTATTGATTTTGCCAAGATATCATCCACATAGTCTTCAAGGATCTTGTGAATCATGTCATGAAAATTGATAGTCATAGCTCTTTGATAGGTTGCCCGAATGTTCATTAAGCCAAAAGGCATCATGTTATAGTAGAAGGTTCCCCAAGGGGTTGTGAATGCTGTCTTATGCTGATCTTCTTTTGCAATGCGGATCTAGTTATATCTAGAAAAGCTATCGATGAGTGACAACATCTCATGTCCTGCTGTGAGATCCACAATCATGTCTATGTTTGGTAGGGGGAAATCATCCTTGGGACATGACTTATTGAGATCTCTGAAATCTGTACATATCCTGATTGATTTATCAGGCTTAGAGATAGGCACCATGTTAGAAATCTAGTCAGAATAGTCAATGGGGTGGATGATCTTGGCTTGGAGTAACTTTTCTAGCTCTGCTATGACAAGTAGTGCCACTTTAGGTTGCATCTTTCTGAGCTTTTGCGTGACAGGTTTGATGTTTGGGTCCACTGCTAGATGGTGAACCACCAAGTTGGGGTCTAGTCCTGGTGTGTGGGAGTAAGACCATGCAAACTTGTTGATGGATTCCTTTAATAAAGTGACAAGATCACTTTCTTCTGCTTCAGCCAGAGATGCTGCTATGTATATGATGGCGGGATTCTCTTTGGTACCCAGGTTGACAGGTTTTGCTTCTTCAATGAGAATCAATGATTATTTAGGCCTGTAATCACAGATCAAAGGAAGAGGAGAATCTTCATCCTCTGGCACCTCAAAGAGGTTTTCACTAGGGGATACGCCCATTGTTTTTACTATTTTATGATTAGATAGTGCCCTAGAGGGGTTTTCGCTAGGGGATCAATTTTTGTCTTTTTAATTTTTTATTTTTGTTTCATTTTTGCGGCTAAAGTTCTCCTCTTCCCCAAAGTATGCCTTTGGGTCCAATTTATAGACATATGCTGAGTCTTACCCCTAGTCACTGCTTTTCTCAATTGCTCCCATAAAGCTTAGGAGCGCGTCCTCACTTTGGAACTTGTCAACGTGTACGACACTTGGTTGGTCCCAGTCTATGAGTTTAGGATGGAAGAGGGGAAGATCAATGAAGAGGATGGAAAGTTATTGTAGGAAAACATTTCCCAGGAAGGTTTCATCATCGAAAACATCGTCATAAGCCCTCACAACTTTCTCTTCCTAGATATCTTCGAAGTCAGTGATTTCGCCCAGGGATGGACAAGAGGCAAAGATATTTTCATTGGTGCCCACATTCATGTTAGAGCCCATGCCAAGGCCCAGGTGCTTTTGTAGTTGGGTAGGTATAATAGGATCTTTCATTCCTTGCTCTTCATAACCAAGGCCACCTCCTTGATAGTTCCATTTTTCTGTCACTAGTTTGTGCGTTGCGGGGTACTTATCTTTGAAGTAATTGAGGCGACTTATGTCCTTGGGTGGTGGATCTTTATATAGCCATTGGTTGATGTTTGGTGTCATTTCCAAGCCAATCAAAGTACCTTTTGAGATAAAAGTGGTAGGACCAAATTGTAGTGCCTTGGTTGTCTTTGATTCTTTCTTGCTTAGATTAGGTTGCCAACCTTGAGTGTGTGGATCAATTGGCAGTGCTCCAACCACGAAGGCATCAGATAAAGTGTACTCACAACAACCTTTGTTGTTGATCTTGACTGTGGATAGGGTGGAGGAGAGGATTATTTCTAGGTCTGAATGGGTTTGATATGAACTACCGAAAGAGGTACCAATATCGATCCCAGGGTAGTGATTGGAATGTGGAAAGGATGTTACCAATGCATTTTAGTATGTGAAGGGCTTGGGATTCATGTGGATGGTGATCTCAGTGCCATTATATGGGAATTTGATGCACTAATGGTAGGTGGAGGGGAAAAATTGCATAGAATGAATCCATGGGCATCCAAGGAGGATATTGAAGGGACGGTCAAGATCAACAACATGACATAATGTATCCTGAATAATTGGGCTCCCTTGAATGGGAAATGATATGGTGCCTTCAGAAGTATGCTCCAGATTGTTATATACTTTTATTGTGATGACATCATTTGTTATATCAGCTTCAGTGCAACCCAACTATTTTATGAATTTTAGAGTGCATAGATTTAGGGCTGATGCATTATCTATCATGACCCGTTTGATGGAAAAATATTTAACCATGACAATAGTATAGAGTGGGAGATTATGATTGGTTTCTTTTGAGGCTATGTCTGTTGGTTTAAAGGAGACCCCACAAGATGTAGATAGGTGTCTGACAAGGTTTTGGAATTCAGTGAGGTTGATGTTGCTGGGAACACAGGATTCTTGCAAGGCTTTATTTAGGATCTATTGATAAGTGGGTGATGTGCATAGAAGATCCAGGATAGAAATTTGGGCTGGAGTATTCCCTAGGTGTTCCAAAATGTTGTATTGGGTCCTAGAAGATGGGGTGGGACCGACACCTACAACTGTTATCCTACCTCTACAAGTGGTGATTGTACATTGGTTATCAACACCCTTGACATGGATGACATTGACAAAGGACTAGACTTGGGATATGCAGCTGATGAGATTATCGTAGTTGATATAGGCATTGGTATAATCTTTTCTATCGACATTTTCTACTTGTTTACCCTTCCCCTGATCAGAGGACTAGGTAGGATTGCCTGGGCCTATACCTAAAGTGTGTTTAGGGAATGCATTTTGATAAATTTTAAGGCCTATATTTGGCAATGATTGGGTAGGAGAGTCCACTTCAATCTCCTTATGGTCAATGAGATCCTGAATATAGTGTTTCAGCTTCATGCATTTGAGGGTGGTGTGTCCCTTAACATGGTGGTATTCACAGTACTCGTTGTCTTTATACCTAGTTGGCTTAGGAGTTGAGTCATCAAATGGTTGTGTTTTAGGATACACGGCTTGGTTAGCTTGGACCAATTTGTGAAATATGACATCTATGTGTTCACCCAAAGGGGTAAATGTGTGTTGTGGTGCATTTAAAGTGTGAGGTCTTTGTTTTCCATGCGGGACTGATATATCATTTGTCTGATTCATAGGACCTTGATAGTTGTGTAGATATGATGTCCCCGAAGGGGGATAGATAGTCACGCCTTGAGGCCACATATTTTTCTGGTAAGTTAGTTGGGAATACATGGGATTTGGTTGTTGATACATGGGAGGAGGTTGAGGGTACATTGGTGGTGCTTGCTGATAATTCAGGGTAGGTGCATTGGGACTGGCTACCACAACCTGAATGTGTTTGGTGTCAGTGGCACCATCTGTTACTGTGTTCTTATTCTTGTTCTAGTATTGTGATTGATCATTGTTATGTTTGTCAGGCTAGGATTCTTTATAGTGCTTGATGGCACCCTCCTCTATAAGACCTCATTCAAGATCCATACCTTTGATTCTGATGTCGTGATAAGTTTGTATATAGTTTATGCGCATGTTATAGGCAAGCTTAGGATGGAGGTTATTAATGAAGATTTTGATAAGATGTTTCTCTGGAGGTTGATAAGACAACCTTTTAGTAATCCCTTGCTAGTGCTGAAGATAATCAACCAGACTCTCTCCTCCCTTTTGTTTGGAATTGCATAGGTCAAGGAGCGAGAGTTCATTTTTGACATTATGTGTGTACTGGGCCACAAACTTTTTAGATAATTCAGTGAAAGTAGAGACTGTGCCATAAGGAATTTTGTAGAACCATTCAAGAGCAGTTCCTCCTAAGCTTTTGGGAAATAGTCTCATGAGGAAATTATCGCTATAGGCCACTTCTTGGAAGGCCATGTACAATTCTTTCACGTGACTCACAGGATCTCCCTTCCCTCGATATTTATCAAATTTGGGTGTCTCAAAATGCTTGGGGAAGGGTATGGCAGTGATAGATTGATCAAATTGATAAGGACATGCCTCTTCAAACTTGAATGTTTTAGCCTCCGTCCCAGCCTTTAGCTCCTTAAGAGCATTCTTCATTTCCTCCCATTCATGATTGATTTGTGGGGGAGGATTGTTAATCATGATTGCATGATTTCCTTGAACCCGATATGGATCAAATGGCGAATATGGAGGATTCTGTGGGGGATATTGTGGTGTTTGGTATGATGGTTGTTGGTCACCGTATATGGGCTATTATGGTGGAAGCTATGGTTAAGGGGAATATTGCAGTGGAGGAGGTGTTGGCACTTGATGAGATTGTTGCAACTATTGGAAATATGCTTGTATTTTCTGCGGGGTTGGATAGGTGGGATGAGCCTGTTGCACTCCTGTATAGGATGGAGGATAGGTGTTTTGTGGTGGAATACCCCCAGTGGGAACATTGAATTACTGTGGAGGTGGAATTGTTTGTGATGCAGCGGAAGATGGCATGGCTATATAATTTGTGGAATGAGTTTGCTATTGTTGCATGGATTGGATGAAAGGATTAGCAAACTGTTGTAATGAGGGGATATTCCCCCTGCGTTTATGGTTGTGGTTGATGTGTAGTTTGGATGGTGGGCTGTGCAGCTATGAAGGGGTTGATTTTTTGTTGTTGTGCTTGTGATGTGAATGGGTTGTTGATTTGCTGTTGTGGTTGTTGTTTCTGGGATGGTTGCTAAATGGATTGTTGTTGTTGAATAGGTTGTTGTTGTTGGATAGGTTGTTGTTTCTACTGTTGGATAGGTTGTTGTTGCAGCTGTTGGATAGGTTGTTCTTGTTGTTGGATAGGTTGTTGTTGTTGCTGCTGTTGGATAGGTGGGATGGGAATTTGGGGTATGACAAAGGGGCTCGTGGATGGTTGCAGTATGGGGGGATTTGGGTTGAACAATGTTTGAGGTAGAACTGCTGGCATTCATTGTGATTGCATTGCTGGTGGAATGGGAAAAGTGGACCCTTGTGGAAATAAGGGTTGGTTATATGCGTTGGTAGGTGGCATGCCTATGGTGAAAAAAGGAATAATAGGCATGGAGACTTGGGTGCTTTGATGTTGTGAACTGGTTGTTTCACTTTGAATGGGCTGAGTAGGAATGGGTGGAATGGTGGTTTGCTATGTGCTGACTGGTGGTAGTGGAAAGTTTGCAATGAATGTTGGGATTGCTTGCGAAAGAGGAGTGACTATGGCTTGCAAAGGTGCCTGCATAGTGATAGGGGTTATTATTTGTGCTACTAATGTGACATCAAGAGGTGGGGCTCCCAAGGTAGATGAGGGTGTTGTGTGCATAATGGAAGGTGGAATGGATGGATGAACTACTTGTGTGATAAGAGTTCCCACTTGTAGGGCTCGTTGAAGTGGATCAAAAAATTTGTTTCTAGTGGGATGAGGACATTACCCTAGAAGTGTCATAGGTCATGTGACAAGTGTGGGTATAATCCAAGGCAGGAGTTGAAGTCCTTATTTTTGGATGTCCAAGAGTACCTAATTGCTATTGCGTCCACTCATGGTGTTTACCATGTGGACATGCACTAGATGGTTGATAAATGTTTCCATAGTACTAAGAGTGGGAGTTTCATTAGTGTCTACCCAAATATGTTCAATTTGATCATTGGGCTGAGGTGCATAAGTAACCATGGCATTGGTGTTGTCAATCACATGATTAGATAAGCTAGCGACAAGATTAGGATCCATATTCTTCCTCTTCGTAGTGGCTCATGTGATAGGTGGCATGAAATGACTATCTTAAGGGGCTATGAGATGCAAGATGTGATGAAAAAGATGCACCTAGGAAACTAAGGATTATGATACTAGGATTAGGGTGTGTTTAAGATGATGAATAAGCTCCTAAGGACTAAGGATAACTTGGTGCATGCACAGATTAAGGGTTGCTTCCCTAATGTAAGATCAAGTGGATATAATTGTCTACCTAAGACAGACTTGTGGTCTTTAGCAAATGATATTCTTTGTTAATGTGAACCAAACTTTTGATCAAGGTGATGAGGTTGTAAAAGACAAAGGGGGTTATCCTAAACAATGCTTAGTTTAAGGACATTCATGGATGGGGTTTGATTAAGATGTAGGTTTGTAGCAACTCAAAAGGGTATGCAATACCAAGTGAGGGGTGTGATCAAGGATGCTTTGGATGATGATTTGGATGATGCTAGGCTGATTAGGATTGATTTGATTAATGCAGGATCATGCTGGGATGAGTGTGTGATGTGTTTCTAAAGATGACAACCTAAGGGAGGTCCTAAAATGCAAGCTAAGTGAGCTTAAGAAGAGGAGGAACTTGCGTTTGTTGTGAAAAACTGACTAGTCATATTGTTCAAATCTGACAAAAGAAGAGTTTAGATGATATTTTCCCATGAAACGAGCAACCTTGTTGTTGTAGATCACTTTGTTGAATTCTTCTCATTTACGAATCTCTTGTTTGACAGAATTGATGATGTGTTGGTATTTGGTAGCTTCTCGGGTTGTGTTTTTCTATTCTCTTTGCACAGGTGGTAACGGAGTTTTCACCTTCTTATATTTCTTGGAATCGGTCATGTCCTATAAATAGATCTGATCTTGGATCAATAGTTGGCGGTTTTAGGACATATCTCATAAAGGACCAAATTCTTGGCAAAGGGCCATTGTCTTGATAATCCGGCAAAAGTTTGATCTTGTTATGATTTTCAATAGATTTGTTCCATGGCAAGAACCAATTTCAGCATAGTCAAACCATAAAATAACAAGCATGTGTCTGAAAACAATTTGATAAGGGACAAAGAAACCTTGAAGGATACAAGAAAGTGACAAATTTGAATGTCGGATATTCTATCTGTGTTTTGGATTTGTCTGTAGATGTCCAAAATCGTCCTTATATTAATTTAATTAATATTCCCATAACATTATAGTTAATTTTAATTAATTATATTTGTTATATTCTTATATGATTCATTTCCTTTAGTATTTAAATTAAATCCCTTTTAGTGTATTAAATCTTATTTAATACATTATCCCTCATTAATCCCCTTTAAATAAATTTTTAATTTATTTATTCCTTCACATGACTTAAATTCTACTAAACCATAATTAATCCAAATTAATTTGGATTAAGCTAATTTGAACCTAGATCCTACCCTACTTCACATCACTCTCACCAAATAATACCTATTTATTAATTAACTAAGGTTAATTAAGCTAATTTCTTAATTCCTACAACAATTAGTCTTAATTATTTGCTCACACGTGTGAGCAAATTTCCAAAAATTTGACTTTCCACATAATTCCTTATTTGGTGCCAAAAAGGTTTCTTACACCTATGATGACACCTTCTTACACTTTCTAAAAGTGTCTCATTGGCCCAAAAGTCTTACACCCTCTTACACCTTCTTACAAGAGCCTTCACATGTGTACTTTAAGTACACTTTGACCCATCACATCCAAAGTTGCTCACACATGTGTGAGAAAAGTTGGCCTCTTGCATGGATTATGTGTCCCTCATGTGGCACCTATGTGGATGCCACAT